>PVKM010002133.1:23860-68172 GCA_004027735.1 Carollia perspicillata | reverse complement strand
GAGTACATTTTGTTTGCTGTGGTTCGCCATTCTCTAATCACTTAAATTTTTCCCATCACAAATAGTAAAGAATATATAAGGGAATCTAAAAACAAACAACTCACATGAAAAGAGGCTTCCTGGAGTTAAATTTCAGTTATAACTGAAATTCTCCATTTAGGGAGAAAACATTAATCATTCTGCCGTACTGAAAAACCACCTACTAACAAATCTTCAGCCTGTGTGAAAGGATTTGGTGTTGAGAGAATTGTTTTGAAGTTTGAATTAGCAATTTAAGTTCCTTTATGCTCATCCTATCTAGGTTACTGAAGCCATTAAAAGAAACTTGTGAGTAGCATTTTTCTCCTTCTGCTATTATGTCAGATTACGGAGACAATTTGATACTTTGCTGTAATTAATTTATTTAAAACAACAAGTTCATATAATAATATATTTTTTCTCTATTTGGTGGTTTCAGTGAAAATGTCTGTACAAACAGCTTTTGCAGTACAATTACGTTGTATATGTTGGATGAGGAGAGGTTTCTTTTTTTGTAATCTGATGACTGTGTTTGTAAAACAAAGGTTTTGTTTTGTATTCAAAAAACAAAACCAGGCGTCATTTATGGGAACTGTTCCGATTGGAAGCCAATAACTATATAAGGTGAAGTTCCCAAGTGAGATTGCCCTAGTTTTTCACCAACACAATCTGGGCCCTAATTCGGTTAACTGTGAAACCTGTTTCAGATTAATATTAACATATATGTAAATAGTAATGACATTAGGATACAAGCTTTAGAGTCAGATCTATGTGACCTCAAATCAGGGGTTCAAAGGATTCCTTGCCATTAGCTTTCATTCTCTAAAACTGAATAAATTTACAGTTTTGAGAATATGATGCTAATTGGTGATGATCATGATACAATTGTCTAACCAGTCACAGATTTAAAAAAACAACAACAGAGACTGGGCTCCTTCTAAAGCTGTAGATGACTCCCCAACTTCCTTTTTCTTTAGTGTGTTATTTAGGAGTGAGTCGATGATAATCATCCTTAAGATTTCCAAAGCCTTTACAACTAACGAAGAAGCTGTGGTTTCCGTTGGTTGTACCCTTGGGTAGTCCTGTAAAAATGGAAAGTTATTTCAAAAGTTAGCCAAGACAGTAACCAGAAAACACATTTGCATGCACATTTCTCAATTCAATTAACTTGCGAAGACTCTAGCAAAAACCAAGTTACACTCCAATGACTAAAACAAGGGGTGGGAATGACCAGAAAACCAAAAATGACCCTACACCCTTAAGAACAGAAAGCACTGCCGTTTTAGAATCCGAAGCTCGGATTCCCATCTTAACAGACGTTTGCATTCCAGATGAGCATTCAGAAAACTCTAAGGGAAAGTCAAGTACTCCAAAAGGGAGAAGGTATTTGCCAAGGACACAAGGCCACAGATAGAAAGCCAATCTCTTCATAAATGTTAATTGGCAATTAAAATGGAAAAGTAGGGACTGGGATGTTCAGCACTCTCCTAGAACAGGATCTCAGACCTAAAACATAAGCTTGAGGTCAAGGGCAAATTTACAAAACTGTGTGCTGCCTTTTATGTCTTTGCAGATGAGAGACAATCTCATACTTTCTGCAGTTTAGACAATGGGTCAGAAAGCTTTCCCGTAAAGGGCCAGATAGTAAATATTTTAGTCTTTGTGGGCCATCCTGTCTCTGTCCCAATGAACAGTTTGTAAGCATGGCCTTGGCTGTATTCCAGTAACACTTCATGTACAAACAGGAGGGTGAGACAGATTTGGTCAGTGGGCTGTGGTTTGTAAGGCCCTGATTTAGCATCTAGAACAGAAACATTACGTGTCATACGATAATCTAGGTCAATGCCAGTTAGACGAATGTGCTTAGCCTAATTCTCTGCTGCATTTTGGAACCCGAAGAAGGGAGAGCGAAGGGTAGTGAGTCATCACACATCATTTCTTCTCTGGTCTCAACTCCTACTGCTCAGTCCTTTGGTTGTGCCTTTTGGCCCCTCTTGTCTTCCTCGTGTTCAAAGATTCAGGCAAACTGTAACTCAGAGTCTGTGATTTTGCTGTTACCTTAATACAAAATTTTCTTCTAGATTCTCTTAAATATTTGTTGAAATACAAGTATGCCTATATTTGCCAGGGTTGTATCAGGAAACATATTTCATTTCATATGTTCTAATGAGGAGAATTTACTTAATACTTTACTTAACTCTGTGGAGTTAATACTTTACTTAATACTTTACTCTGTGGAGAAGATGAAAGGGAAAGGCAAAGAAGGACACCCAGAATCTAACAAGAGGAGAGAGGAAAGATCAAAGAGAAAAAACACAGTACCATGGGCTCCAAGAACAACAGAAGGGTCACGACACTTGAGTTAGAATCAAGAACGGAGCCGAGGCTAGTCTTCATTGAATTGATTTTCCTGATATTTGAAAACATTCATGGAGGTAAGTGTAAGGTATTGGCTAGAAAGTGTGCGAATTGTTAGTTCACAGCAATACTTATTAGAGGACACACACTAAAGAATAAACCCTGGGCAACTGTGTGGATAGGATGACTTGTTCAGCAAATTTCAGCCAAATCTCTCCTTGTCCAACCTCACGCAAGCGCAATGAGCTCATGAAGGACGTGGCCACAGTAGCTGATGGCAAGCCCAAGAACATGGGCCCTCTCTCATAGAGCACAACCTAGTTATTGTTGCTATACAGTAGCCATCCTGTTACTACCAGAGACCAATACTGGGACCTCAACATCACATTCTCCTGAGGAGACGGACCAACTACCCGGTCGCAAGTCGATTATTTTAGACTCTTTCCGAAAAGATCAGCAGTTGATCCTGAGCAAGACCCATGCAAAAGCCAGCTTACTTTTCTTGCTCACGGTGCCTAGATAGCACCACTACCTGAGGATTCACGGATATCCTGACATTGGATTTCGTATTATGTCACCTTGGGCAAAGGAATCAATTTTATGGTGAAAGAGAGGTATAACAGTGGACACAAGCCATTGCTTGCTAAATACCATATCACCCAAAATGTGTGGCCTAAGAAAATGTTGCAGTAGTGTAGCAATAGTGCAAATGTTTAAAAGTGTAGCAATACACAAACTTGGAGATAATATTCATGATGTTGGGGTACTATTATTTGAGATGCAGAATACTAATTGGTCCAACACTCATTTAACCAATAAGACAGGAGTGTCCCTATTTCCATTATTCCCCGCGGTTCTGTATTCAGTTCTCAAGAGCTGGCCATGACCGGTCATGAAAACAGGCACTACTTGGAAATGTGAAGGATTTAAGCAACCCTCACCTACCGAGGTAACATTTTCTCACACAGTTATTAAGAAATGTGCTGGCAAATACTAGGTAAATATTAAGAGGAAAAAACATATAATAGCCAAGATTCGGAAGCAGTCCAAGTGCCCATCAGTACATGAGCTTATAAAAAAGCTGTGGTACATTTACACAATGGAATACTACTCAGCCATAAATATATATATAAAGAAATATAAATATATGTATATATAAAAATATACATATGTATATAAATATATATACATATATTTATATAAAGAAATCATATCCTTTGCAACAGCATGGAGGGACCTGGAGAACATTATGCTAAGTAAAATAAGCCAGTCAGAGAAAGACAAGTACCGTATGATTTCACTCATATGTAGAATCTATTGAACAAAATTAAGTTACACAGAAACAAGGGACAAACTCATAGCAGGATGACAGCTTTCAGGGGGTAGGGGTTGGGGGTCTGAGGCACTGAGCATAAAAAAAAGAGAGGGAAAAAAAGAAATATTCAGGCAAATACTAGATGAATATTAAGAAAAAGAACAGCTGGGAAACCTGGTAGAACTGGGGAGATATGTGAATAAAAAAGGAGCTATGTAATAAACCTGACAATCCCAGGGACCGAAAGTGACCACACAGGATGTTCTTATCGTAGCCTTTTAACTGGGCAGGACACGGCGGGTCGTCACATCCTGGGCCTATTGCTTCCTTAGCAAACGTTGGTCTTTCCCACAAGTGAGCCCTGACTGCAGAGTAAGACCTCGGTTCTTGAGTCTGGCATAAAAAAGAATTTGGAGCCAGGAATGCTAGTGCAAGAAGTCTATTTAGAAGGTCACAGAGATTAAAGAAGTGAGCTGGTTGGGCTGCGTGGACTCAGGAAAGAAGTTACAAAGGCAAAAGAAGTGCCCCTGGGGCCCAGGAGAAAGAAAGCAAAGGCACTACCGCCTGGAAGAAGAGCAGGGTAGGTGTAGATAGAGTGCTCTGAGTCCGTTGCCATAAGCCTTAAAGATGTTTTTAAAATCTGTTTTCTAAAGGCAGGAATTTTAGGGGAAAACCTCAAGAGAATATCCGTCAGCTTTTCAGGTGTGCTTTGGTCCTTTACAGTTATACAGTCATTAGTCATTGCATCTGGTCCTGATTTCAGTCATGGTGTGATTTCATCTGATTTTGCAGCCTTCCTGGGCTTGGAGCTAAAACACAACTGAGTCTTAAATGTTATCTCTAATTTGAGCAAAATTCTGTCTCCATGGTCAACAGCCCTGAGACTTTGTTCCTAAGATTATCTGATGCTGGTCAGAATCTCATTGCCCTGAGAGCTTAATGCTTAAGGACCAGCCATGCAAGGGATTGCATGGGAGTCATATGAGGCTATTCTCTGTCCCCCCACTTTGTTCTCCTCTACAGGGGTCTAAATTGCATGACTGGTGATATGAAAATTCTGGTAGGTAATAACTGCAGACTAGCAACATGCTAGGGGAGGAAAGGTCCTGCTGGGGGCGAGGTCCTAGCCTATGATAGTTGTTTTCTCTAGTTTTGCCCATTACTAGGCCCCAGGGACTTTCTGCCCTAGCGACATTCTGTACCTGGCCTATTGTTCTTGCTGTTTATGCCTAACTGCCTACTCTGTCAGAGCCAAACACTAAGCACCAAGAATTGCGGTGGAGAAATATAGGCTATTTTACTGATGAATGGCACCACCGAGGAGAAAAGGAAGCTAATACTCAAAAGCTCAAACTCCCCAATAGCATGTAAGGTACAGATTACATAGGGCAAAATCGCAAGACACCTCTGATTTGGGGTTCTGATTGGGAGCTGGTTGGTCTGAGGGGAGATAGAGATAATAAATCATTTCTTCAGGCCTGGAGGACAGTTCTGAGTTCTGTTCCAGCATCCCTTTGTCTGGTTTCACGAAAAAAGTAACCAGGGTATCATTCCAGTTTAGGGCTCAGGAGCTGAAATGTAACTTTGGTCAAGATGTTATCGTTAGCCTACCTGATGTGCCGACCTTTTGCTCGATCATTGGTTGGATCCAGGCTACTGTCCTCTGCTGCCTCCAGGGTGGCTGATTATGGGAGAAAGGCTGAGTCTCGGAAAGCATGGACAGAAGAAGGGCAATGATTGCTAGAGCTCAGATTGAAAGCTAAATTCAATCGAAGTCATAGGGACCTTTGGTTTCAGCGCTAACCCTAGGTCTAACACCTGACCTATTGGCTGTTTTAACTTTTTTCAGAAAGATAATTAATCAGTTTGGGCATTTTTTTGGTCAACAAGCAGTGAGCTGATCTGTCACCGGGCCCCCTACATCCCAGCCTGTAAGAAGAAGAGGCAATCAGCGTGGTAAATGCCCTTGCTGATCCCTTGCCTCAAAAGAAGATGTCCTGGTCCAAAAAATGCTATTTTCTTTGTCATTTGTTAATAGCTCCCTCAGCCCACCCCTTTTTCCTATAAAAGCCTCCCACGCTGTAGCACCCCTCTGAGCAGCCCTCTAGTTGCTCCCTGGGACTCAGCAGGATTCATGGATCACTTAGAAAACCAATTAGATCTTCCAATTTACTCGCTTGAATTTTGTTCTTTAAAACCCTTCTCAGACAATATGCAAACTCTTAGAAAGTGTCAGTACAAAAAAATGGGTCCGGCCAAGTCTTACTTTGGTTAAAAGAACCTATACCGATGCTGTGCCATGCTAACCGATTGTCAGGTTCAGGCATTTGGACCTGAAAAGACATTGCTTACCTATGAAGATAACGGTAGTAAAAATGCAGCTATGCAAATCATACTCTCAAGAGAAGAGTCTTTTCTGTTGTGGATTTGCTAGTGCATCCATTTCCTTTGCCAACAAATCTTCCTTAGCGTTAGGTAATCCAAGTTACCTTTGCCACAAAGGAAGGAAATGCTTTTGATTTCTTCACAGCCCAAGGATTCTGGCCTGTAATAGAATAGAATTCTAATTAGATGGCAATAAAAGGTATTATTGGAGCTTGTTCATGAAGGTTTTATGTAAAAAAAAGAAACAGAGGAAGAACTGTTATGTGTGTTGATGACATAATTTTAGATGGTTTTTCTAATTATGAGTGATTCTTTTACTGTATTTTATATAACTTAGCTGACCATCTCTCAGACTAAAAAGACCATGAAAAATATGAGCTCGTGTTATTTTAATATTTGTGTCTGTGAAGAAATAAGGCTGAAACTTTTATAATAATGTATTTTATTCTTGTGTTACGCATTACAGTATATTTCAAAATAGATTTCTAGAACCAAATATTTCCCAAGGAAAATAATTTTGTCCTAATTCTAAGAAAAGAAGTAGTAATAAAAAAGACACTTTCATTTAATTGCTGGAAAATGCTATAATCATACATGCTGAAGGGAACAAGTAGACTTTTTAATGAAACAGGATTCCTAATATGCTGCATAGTTTTGTGTTTTCATTAGCCTTTTTATTTTATTCCTTTTTAAATTGATTTTCTCTTTCTCCTAGGTATTCACCTGGTATCCAAGCTAGTGAGTAATAAGAATAAATACAGGCCTAAGGCAATAATGGAATCTGGGAAGATATATAAATCCTGGCATGCCTTCATTTCTTATGAAGGCTAATCGCTTGAAATGGTTAAGTAAACCACCTTGAAGTAGAAAACATTATTTATTGGAATGTCAAATGGAAAATGCTGTTACAGAAACAACAGATGTGACCCCAGTTGGCTTCAATGTACCACAGCTCAACTTGAAAAGAGTTTCTTCTTTGAAAAAAAAAAGATATTAGCATTTTAGAGATGTCACAGAAAACAAATCTCCAATAACTTTTTAATGCCAAGGTTAATAAAGAGTAGAGGTACTCCCATTTCTTGGTGTATGTTTCAATAACCGAATGAGTCTTCCATTGTAATTTGGTGAAGGAGGTAAAAAAAAAAAGCACGCAGATGCAAATTCAGCAAAATAGAGCCAAATTAAACTTGAAAAAATTACAAAAATCATTGTTCACTGATGTTTGTAAAATAGTTTAATATAGAATGTCATTCTACTCTTGTTTTATGACTCTAAGGAGAATTAACTTTTGTCTAACAATTCATTTTTATATCAGATCATTGGATTCTTTTCTGGAGGTATGTCTCATAATTTTACTTCAATTTAAATTTGACAGAGAGACTAAAATATGAGCCCTTTACAGCAAACTGTTACCAGGCAAGATGCCCATTTGTGTGTGTCTACCTGCCTGTTGGCACTGGCCCAAAGAATGTATGAGCAGGGGTTTCCAGTATAGAAAGAAAATAATAGTTTAATGCTGAATTGGCCAGTATGGAGATGGGGAGCTTATACCCTAAGGGTTGACTTCCTCATGGTTTATAGATTACAGATTATGTAAGACAAAACTACAAGACACCTTGGGTTAAAGGGTTTAAGGTCATTTTGGGAGTTGGTTGATCAGAGATAAGGGAAGTGAATAAATTATTTCTTTAAGTCTCCAGACAGTTCTGAGGTCTTTTACGATCTCCCTTTATCTGGTCTCATGGGAAAGTAGGCAGGGGTTCTTTTCACCTTAGGGTTCTGGAGCTGAAACATAACTTAGTTCGAGATGCTATCTGTAGCCTGAAGAAACGATTTATTACCCTTACCTCATCTCTGACAAATCAGCTCCCAGGATGACCTCAAACCCCGCAACACACAGTGTCTTGTGGTTTTGTCCTGTATGATCTGTAACCTACATATCCTTGGGGAATTCCGGCCTTTGAGCACTAGCTTCCTGTTCTCCTGGCGGGGGCGCCATTCATCTGTAAAATAGCCAATATTTTTCCACTGCAATTCTCTGTGTTTAGTGTTTGGCTTTGCTAGCACTGGGTGAGCAAATGGACAAACCATTTCTGTTCAATAACATTTCCTTCTTTTCTCTTTCTTCCTTCCTCCCTTTCTTCCCTCCTTCCCTCTCTCTCTCTTTCTTTTTCTTCCTTCCTTCTCTCCTTCCTCCTTCCCTCCTTTCCCTTCCATCTTTCTTTTGAAGGCTATGTCTCAAAAGCAAAATACAGGCAAGAAAACAAATGTTTTGTGATATCCCTGAGTATGCTTTGGAGTCATGAAAAAATTGATGGAGATTAATATCATTATGTCACTATAAATAGCAAATCAACTATGTTACTATACAACTATATTACAGAAAAATAATAAAATATAACACCACAGCAGGAAATAAGGAAAAAATATTATTAAATATTTACCCACCATTATTTTACAGTGTCACAAATCTTCTCCCTTAAATAAAGATTAATAGTAAATGTAGTCTGCATTTTAGTTCATATTATTTGCAGTGAAATAAATTATTTGCATATATGATAAGTACTTGTATCATAAATTTCTTAACAGAAAAATTTACTTACTTAACAAATTTCTCCCCTTATAACAATAAATGGCACCTTCATGTAATAATTTATATAATAAAATTTTGGAAGTTAGTCCGATAGGAATTTTTCTTATTCTTCATTTTATAGGATGAGTACTTAATAGTTCATATTTTTAACAAACTTATTTTGCTTTGTTTTTTATTGCTCCTCATAACATCACAGATTGCCTCTATATCATGCATGTATGTGAAAAAATTAAAGAGTGAAACATATACTTCCCTTGGAGTGTGAAAAAGAACTCTCCCCCTGAGAGGACATTGTAATATTCAGCTTTAATAGCCTCTCCCCAGAGTCAAGGAAAACCTTTTTATTTCTCACTATAAAAGAAAGAATGTGTCTATGTCGAGATTTCTTTAATAACCTGGACCTGTTCTCACTGTCTTCATATGAGCCAGGGTCAAGGGTTCACAGGGTTTAATAATAACATGCCGCATTCTCTCCCAGGGATTGAAACCATGAGAAGATGTCCTGAGAGAAACATCTACTTTATGTTTATTTTGATGGTAGTTTTGAAAATATCTCATCTTTCTCATATCAATGAGATCTAATATAAAAATTTATATTGATTTTTATTTACATTGTATATCATATGAATTCTATTTCAAGAAAGAATATTTTGTTTTATTTTCCTTTTGAAAACTTGTGTATATATCTGAAAGTGTACCTACTGTCCAAAGAAACCACCAAAGCATTCAGAGAATCAGGGATTAAAATTGAGACAAAAACTTATGCAAGAATTAAAGCAATAAAATTTCAAAATAGCATTTAAATTATTTCTTAATTGAACACTAAATGCCTCTCAAACAAATTCATCTAGTATATGAATTAATATCAATTAAGTCTTTGTCATCTATATAGTATGTAAATTAACATAGATTAAGTCTTTCTAACTTGTAAGAGTTACCTAAAGTCTAAAAACTGATCTGATGGTCTTGGTCGGCCTAAGAAAAGTACAAGAGAAAACTGAAGACGCTAGCCACCCTTTGAGCAAGGGAGAGCCAACGAACAGTCAACACATTGCCTCAGATACTGTTCCCTGAAGGTAGTTAGCAAAACATACCCTAAAATGTTACTCCATTAAGGTAGTTAATTTTCTAATGAGTGTATTTGACTAAGGTACGTTTTATAAATTTTCGCTTGGAAAATTTAAATATGTAGCTCTGCTGGGTGTGACGTGAAGGCCCCAGGCTCTGGAGGGATGGGATATACTCACCTGAAATCCCGCGAGATGAGTTGCACTGGAACTCCACCCTGTACACTAACAAGCTCAGTTTAAGGCCCTGGTGAAAGCAAACGAGTGTGCTGACGCGGCAGGAGCGGAGTTGTCTGCTGGGGCTCCCAGACAGACATTTCTGTCCACCCCAATTTTGGGATTTGTTCCTAAACCATACACAGCTAGTTAGAGTAAAAACACCGTTCTCTGTCTTTAGAGAGTTGAGGGTGTCGAAGCTTTTGAATATGCAAACCAGTGATTTCAAAACACATCGAAGGCCGCTCACCTCCCTCTGCCTTTCATCCGCGCTCCCTCCATCACCGCTCTCCGCACACACAGGGCTCCCTGACCTCCCCCAGACTCAGACTCCCTGTGCTCTCGGGGCTCTCACCAGCTTTCAGCCTTTTGTGACAACTTATATAACAAGACGCTATGCTGGGCTAATCTTGGCAATCTCCCGTGGTAGACAAATTCCTAAAAATTTTTTTGTGAATTTAATTTTTTTTGTTATTTCAGACCTCTGGCTTTGGAGTGATACTTTTTCAATAATTTAATTGATATTATCAGAGTATATATCACATATAATGCATGCTAATGTATACTATATATTATGCAACACATATACATATAATATATAATATAATAAAATATGCAGTAAGTATTATTTATAATAAAGTAATGATTGGTGCCATTTATTGCATATACATGCATATATGTGTGTGTGTGTATACATGTATAAATGTATATGCATGCAGGTATATTTAAATATATACCATGAACTCATAAGAAAGGTATACTTTCATTAATCCTTAGAGCGACTGTAGGGCGATACTGTTGGCCAGAAGCATTGTTTCTGCCTCAGGGACTGTTAAGATGTGGTGGATGGTGCGATGGGCTGTCCAGTTCTTCTGGAGGACTTATTTTCCCAACCATTGGAAATACAGCCAGCAGGAAAACTCAGCCTTTAGCTCCCTCAATATATTGTCCTTAAGTCAAGAACACTATGTTGTCCAAGTTCACTTCCATTTTGGGGGCCAGACGTCGGGCAGTGAGCGCTATGATGCTGTAACATAATGGCTCAGACCCCCTCACTCTAAATGTAATGACTCCAAAGGGCCATTCCAACTCACACCTCCCTGTGAGGCTGGCTGAGGCTTCTCTTCCTTCCTCTTCCCAGTTTTTGCTTCCTCTGCTTCTTCCCGTGTTAGAAAGCCAGCGAGCATTCCCCAGTAATCTTTCTGCAAAAGAATCTCTGACTTCAGGGGCTCTTTCTTGAGGAACCCAACCTGCAACACTGACCATGTCACTTACTGTCCAAACTAAGACTTTTCGCAAGGGAAAGAGTGTGCTAATTAGATGAAATGTAGGTACAACAGGCACAGACTAGAGTAGTCCCAAGTGGACTGAGATATATGGTCACTCTCGGTTTGAAGCAATATGACTAGGTGGTCAATACCACCTTATTAGTTGTGGAATGTTAGGTTGGTTATTAACCTCACTAGGTCTCACTCTCCTCATGTGTAAAACCAAGTTAACAATATCTGCTTCATTTGGGAATTATATTTGATTAAGATAATGTGTATAAAGCATTATTATAATGCTTGATACTTAATACATAATAGTTCTTATTATTATTAAATTTAGTTTACAGCTCAAGATGTGAAGTGCAGAGAGATTAAATAAATCTAAATGTTATGCATAGTAAGTAGAACAGCCAGGATTCAGCTTTCTTTTTCTGGGTCCAAAAGCCATCCCAATAACTGAGTGGCCAGACTGTCTTTTCTCTATGCCTTTTTGGTGACTTTAAAAAATGCATTTTTTAAAATCCTAGTAAACTACTCCTCAGTTATCTGATGTGTTAAATACTCTTTTGATTGTATGTGACAAAACAAGCAAACAAGCAAAAGCCTCAAACAAACAAAATTACATGAGTGAGTTTGTTCACTCATATAATGGAAAATCTCAGGGGGAGTTCTGTGTTCAAGTCTGGCTGCTTCCATGCCCTTAAAAGTTTACATGAGAATTTAACATTTCTTAGCTCATATCTGGGCTGCTTTTTCAGGGCTAACTTTATTTTTAGTCACGCTTTTCCACACTTTTGGGAAGATGGCTGCTGGCAGCTCCGGGCCAGAGGAGCATGTAATTTGAGTTGAGAAAAGCAAAACCCTACCTTTTCCACTATCTATGCTAATCTCTAAAAGAATTTTCTGGCTTTATTTGGCATAATATCCATTAGAGTTTTACAGTGTTCCCTTTCTCGTTAAACTTCCCATACTTCTTTCCTCTCCTCTGTCAGTGGATGGCCTGACTTTTCCTTTAACTGAGAAAATGAAATCAATCAAAATAAAATTTCCCAATGCTCCCACCACCAAATTCATCAGTGTGCCCACGTGTAAAATCACGCCCTAGGTTTCCCTTCCTTTCAGAGTGGCTAGTCCGTCAGTGCTCCTCCTACCAAAGACAAAGCCACATCCCATATCATTACTAGAGAATATTTTCCCGAAAATTATGCTTTCTGGGTTCTACCCTATGATTTGCCTCTCTACTGAATGACTCCTGTCAACATTTGTTTTAAAGGAAGAACTATGTTTCAAATATCTTTTAGTGCAATGAGTGAAAGAAAATCAATGGTTAAATTTAGCCTTAAGGACTGGTTCAGGATGTAAATTCCTTTAATATTGAATTTTATTCTATTGAAATACTATCTTCAAAATATAATTCTATATATGCATTCCATTGCTGTTCAACTTTTCTGCCCTTGTGCCTCCAGAGAAATGTGCCTGATACTGTCCTATGTTCTATCCCCTCGGGTCCTTATTTTTCCCTTAATCGGGAGTGAACAGTGATGATAGCTAACCAACTGGGTGAAAACAACTCCTGTGATTGTGCTACCTGCTTAGTAAGCAATCATTCTACTCAAGTTACTGAGATTCAACCTAATTTTAAAACTACTAATGTCTCAAAAAGCTGAAAAAATAAACTTGAGGAGATGATTGTAAGTTAACATGGTAAGTCCATGATGCAATATTGTTCAGACAAGTGTGTCAGCCCTTATTTTCACTAAATTTGATATATAGTTGATGTAGAAAAGAGGAGAATGATTAGTCAGAGATGGCTTTTTTATAAAGAGAATTGAATATTTAAGTCATCTCTGGGGTACACACAATCATGGAGTAAAATGGGGGTGAAGGGGAGGATGGGTGCACATGGTTCAGTTTGACCTAAAATTCATAACCTCTGAGGATAAAGAAATTGTCGGGGAAGAAGGGGCTGGTTTGTAAAGAGGAGAAGCTAATATCCTGTGCCAAACTTTATACAAAATGAGATAACAGTTTGGAGTTTGCAAAGTTCATGTTGGTTATCTCATTTGGAAATGACCCAACCTTGAAAGGAATTAATTGCTATTTATTTATTTAAAATATCTTATTTATTTATTTTTTTAGACAGAGGGGAAAGGAGAGGAAAAAAGAGGGGAAAATATCATTGTGTGGTTGCCTCCTGTGCACCCCCTACTGGGGACCTGGCCGGCAACCCAGGCATGTGCCCTGACTGGGAATTGAACCAGACCCTTTGGTTTTCAGGCCAGTGATCAATCCACTGAGCCACAACGGCTAGGGCTAATTGCTACATTTTTAATAAAGTCAAAAAGATTAAGTACCTTTTCCCAGGTCATCTCAGAAACAGGTCAAACTAAAGCTATAGGTAATAGAGATGGTAACCTGTCTCTCTCCCCACCCCCACCTCCACAATCAAGGCTGGCAGTGCGTAGGCAATAGAATGTGGCATGCTTCTTCCTTGCTCTCTTGGAAAGTATCCCGCATGAAAAACCAGCTGCCATTTAAGAAATCCCGTAGTCTGAGGCTCCAAGCTGGGAGGATACTCAAGCTAGTTGTGTGGAAAGGCTCCCTAAAGAAAGAGAACTTTTCCATAGGAGGTGGCAGGCATGTGAATGAAGAAGTTCTCCTGGCTGCACAGTTCAGTTGAATCTTCAGATAACTCTGGTGCCTGACACCATCTGACTGACCGTCTAGGAGGTACCTCAAACAAGAGACACCCAGCTGAGTTCATTTCATGCACGTTACAATGAACAATTGTTTTAAGTTACCAAGTTTTGGGGGGATGCTCTGCAGCATTCGATAACCAAATCCCTCTCCAAGACTGGGAAAGGAGCAGAAATAAGAGGTATTATAAAGTAAACTACAGGTAAATGCATAGTAAAGTTTGAAAAAAAATGCCACTTAAAATATATGGATATAGTGGAGTACATAAAGACTCAGACGTCATAAACCTGAGTCTGAATCTTCTTCACATTCGATTCTTGGAAAAATCCCACTTGCTCTCTCCCAGTCTAAGTACCATTATCAGTGTAGAATCTCAGGTGAGAAAATTTTGTGCTTAAATGTTTTTGTAAGTTGTTAAATCTTATTGATAAGTACAATATTATCATGGTAAGAATACAGAGGCAGGGGAGTGTGATCCTTTATGTGACAGACAACTTACGTAGGCGTCAATAAAGGAGTCTGAGCACGGGAGGCATTCCGCGTGTGCTATGTAGCACCAGTCCACAAGAGGAATTGTGCCTCGATGGGGATCTGATGCTGAATAAAACAGATAGTCACTGCCTTCATCTGGGCTTATAGACTAACGTTTATCAAACAAATGATGTTCATTTAAGCAGCCATTATTGACATAAAGGGGATCAACTTTCCTCTTATTATTAATAGTCCCCATGGTAATGCTGGTGGTGGCACTGTTACATATGTTGTGGTTATAGTGGCAGAAAATTTCTATTTTTGAGATAGTCATAGGATAATTAGTCATTCACTAATACCTCTGAAGGCATTTGAAAATTATACAATACTGCCTGATTCACAGGAGGGGGAGGGATCCACGTCATATTGCTCTTAAATAATAAGAATTCCTTAGCAAGACCATAGTTTTAAAATGGTGCAATCTGAAAGGCGACAGTGCTTAATGAAAAATAATGAAACAGAAAATCATCTGTGGAGATTACATCCCTTTTATCACGAGAAGCCCAGGAATTACACATGGACTTGTTTTCCATGAAAATTTTGGCTTTACATTCTTGCCCAAGCCCGAAAGGAAAAAGTACACCACTATAATGGGCTTATAAAATGAAAATATATATACAGAATCCACTCCACTTTGTAGATTTAGAGTATGCAATTTCAGAAATCATAGCCTTGAAAAGACTTGAAGTTAGTATGGTGCGATGTAGCCAAAGCAAACAGCATTACTTAAATGCCTTTCAAGAACCTGCAGGCTTAAGAGAAAGAAAGAAATCTTGCTTTTGCTTTCCAGAATAATATGTGGCCACGATACTTCACACGTAAGAGGTTCGCACCTAAATGCACACATGTGTGTGAATCATTCATGAGTACTAAACTTCAGAAAAAAGGTAATCACAGGAGTCAGAGAACTCCAAAGCATCAGGGAGTTTAGAGGAAGACATATGTGAAGGAAAGGAGTAAAGACAGGAACTATATCCAATTATACAGCTGAATTGTGTTAGTTAGAAAAATACCATGGCCTTGTGAGTATTAAAGAGCACTTCCAAAAATGACAAGTGTAATATCAAATTGTCGTTTTAAATTAGGTTTAGATCATATATGTAAAATAAATGTATTAGTATTTATTAACAAGTGCTAATGAATATGGTTTCATTCTAGTGACATTAAATTTCATCGTAATATAAAAGAGAGGTGAAAATTGTGGAGTAAGAGAATCTGAACATTATTTCCTCCATAAAAGCAATAAAAATAAATGGCAAAAATATTCAGAAACATTTTATTGGGAACTCTAGAAATTAACCAAATGCTTTCAGGAATCCGAAGAGTGTTTATTTAAAAAAGGGCTTAGTTTTGATAAAAACTCTGATCTTCGTGGTGTTTTAACTTGCTTTATTCTCATTCTCCATTCTATACTACTATGGTAGCCTTAAAAAAAATAGCCCCAATTGCTGAATTCTAGAAACCTAGCAGCCAGTCACCAGTCTGATTCCCAGAGAACTGTCATTATTGTCCTGGTGGATGGCTTCCTGAAAGACCTGTGGTTGGTGTCTTTATATAATCTAAATTGGGGCTTACCACATGTGAAAAACCTTTTCCCTAGGACACTTGCTGAAAAATTTTAAAGGCAATTGTTGAACTTCACGGTATCCCGAGGTTGTAGATAACAGCTAAAACAAATAATAGGCTAGCCATACAGCTTAAAAGAAAAAAAACTGTAGAATGAGATTTCCATAGGAACTTTGTAAACTTCTGATATGTTGTTGGGAATCCAAAACTGAACCCACAGGTTCAGGGTGGTACACATTCTAAGCACAGTTGCCTGTGTTCGAGGAAGACATGAGAAGGCCTGAGCTCTCACCTCTGGCTGACCTGGAGGCTTTGGGAGAGCAGAAAATGAGGCCTAAGTCAGAGTTTTCAACTTCCTGGCTGGATGTTGGAGGTGTGCCTGAAGTGCACACAGAGATCCTCAACAAAAACTGGCAGCGTTATTGGGTCCGGACACTTAATAAAACAGCTATCCGGTCATTCACAGACCACTAAGCTAACTAAGCAGAGATTTCAATGTCCAAACATGACAAAAAATAAAGACTTTAGAGAATTAGTTTGGAAAATCATGAAATAAACAGATAATCTATAATAACAAATGACAAAACCAACCAACCCCTGGGGAGGAGGGAAGATGATTTTCACAGTTGTCAAATTTTATTATTTAAAATGTTTTTACATTTTGCTATTTAATGCAACAAACACTTGAGATATACAAAGAAATACGAAAGTATAGCCCATAAATAAGAATAAAAAGCAATCAGGAAAACCTAGCCACGAGGAAACTCAAATTTTTGGCTTACTAGATAAAAATTTTAAATCAGGCATCTTTAATATGCTTAAACTACTAAACTAAACCTCATGTAAAGAAACTAAAGAAAAATATGAAAATAATATCTTACCAAATAAACATTGTTAATATGTAAAAAGAAATTTTTAAAAAGGAGCAAAAATTATGAAATTAAAAAGTATAACAATAAAAATTATTTGAAGAGCTTGAAAACAAATTTGGGTGGCAGAAGAAATAATAAGCCAATTTAAATATAAGCCAATGAAGTTATACAGTCTAAGAAACAGAAAGAAAAAAGAATGAAGAAAAATAAACTGAGTCTTAGAGACCTGTGGGGCACCATCCAGTATAACAACATATGTATAATGTGAGTCTGAGAGAGGAGGGAGAGAGAAAGATAAAGGGGCATAATAAATATCTGAAGAAGTAATTATTGAAAATGCAAAATTTGATAAAACATTACTTATATATCAAAGAAACTCAATGAACTCCAAGTAGGAAAACTCAAAAAAATCCATACCTAGATAAATCAAAATTAAATGGCCAGAAGCCAAAGACAAAAAAGAGACTCTTGATAACAACAAGAAACAAATGGCTCTTCATGTATGAGAGACAGATTTTTCAATGATTTCCCTGTAGAGATTATGGAAGCCAAAGGCTCTTGGATAGCATAATCAAGTTTCAAAGAATATGATAAACATGATAAACATGTTCTAAAAACAACAAACTATATTTCAAAAATAAAGAAGAAATTAAAGCATTCTCAAACAAAAACTGACAAAATATACCACTAATAAATTTTCCCTAAAAAGTAATAAAGTAGTTCAGCCTGAAATAAAAGTACACAGACAGTAATTCAAATCCACTTGAAGAAATGGAGAACAATGGTAAAAGTAGTGGTGATGGAGGAAAACATAAATACAATATAAATTATTTTTGTTTTTAACTTTTTTTCTATATGATTCAACACACAACTGCAAAAAGCAATAATTATAAATATAAGTTGATGGGCATTCAAGGAATAAAGATATAATTTGTATGACAATGCCATATAGAGGAAGGTAGAAGGAATAATGTTAAATAAGGAGAACGTTTTTGCATACTACTAAAATTCATTTGGTAGCATTCTAACAAAATTGTTATAAATTAAGAAGCTCATTGTAACCTCTAAGATAAGATTAAGAGAATAACTCATAAAGTATAGTATAAAATGACAAAGGAATTAAAATAATATACTAAGATATATGTATGTGTCATAAGACAGTTATAGAGAAATTTGAGAAATAAGAAGAGTGTAAGACGTAAGAGCAAAAGACTCACAGATAGAGAGCAGGATGACAGATGGGGGTGGGGAAGTTAAGGGGCAGAGGATTCAGCAAAAATGAAAAAGGACTCACGGGCATGGACAACAGTGTGGGGATTGCTGAGGGGAGAGGGTATAAGGGGACTAGATGGCAATGGAAAAAATGTAATGAAAAATGAAAAAATAAAGTATAAAAAACTAGCAAAATAACAGACAAATCCTACATGATCAGTAATTACATTAAAAGTAATCAATTTTTTAAAACTCCAATTAAAATCAGAGAGCTACAGAATATATTTTTTAACAGGGCCCAACTACATGATTATACAGAAGATGTTTTAGATTGAAAGAAAAAAGTAGTTTCAATGTAAATGACTGAAGAAGATATACCATTTAAACAAAAACCAACACACACTTAGAGTAGCTTATATTAATAGAAAAAATAGACTTCAAGACATAAATAGTTACTAGAGGGAAATCACAGTATTTTACAATAATAAACATATTAATTCATAAAAATATATAACAATAAACATTTATGTACCTACAAAGAAAGACCAAAAATACATAAAGCAAAACTCAGAATAAAAGGAAGAAATAGATAATTCAACAATAAGTTAGATACTTAAAGATTTCACTTTAAATAATGGAGAGAAAAACTAGTATAAGATCACATAAGATCAAGAAGCACATAGAAAACTTCAGCAACTCTATAAACCAACAAAAGCTACCAGATACATGTAGTAAACTGCCCCCAAGTAACCAATAGAATACATATTCTCCTCCACTGCACCTTGACCATTCTTAAGGATAACCATGTATTAGGTCATCACTCAACAAATGTGAAAGAACCCAAATCATACAAAGTATATTCTTCAACCACGATGGAAAGAAATAAAATATCCAAAAACAGAAAAAAATTTGGGAGATTTTAAATATTTGTCAAATAATACATTATCAAATAAACAATGGGTCACACAATAAATTTTAATGGAAATTAGAAAATATTTTGATTAAATGAAAGTGAAAGTATAACATACCAAAATTTGTGGGAGGTAGCAAAAAGAGGGCTCAGAGGAACATTTATATGTATTTATAAATATCCATATTAGAAAAGAGAAGAAGTCTCAAATCAATAACCTGACTTTATACCTTAAGTTTCTAGAAAAATAAGAACAAATTAAACTCAAATCAAGGAGAATAAAGGAAATAATAATAATTAGAGTGGAAATGAATAAAGCAGAGAATAGAAAGATAATAGAAAAATATAAGAAAACCAAAAGATGATTCTTTGATAAAATGAACAAAATTGACAATGTTTTAGCTAAAATGGCCAAAATAAAAAGAGAAAAAAATCAAATTACTAAAGTTGGAATTAAAAGAGGAACATCAGTACTGATCTCACAGAAATAAAAATTTTAACAGAATACTATGAATATTTCTATGGCAACTTAGATAAAATGGGAGTTCCATATTCCTAAAAAAGAAGGCTAATGTGAATGAAAAACAATAAACCTACTTAGAAAAACAGCTTGAAACTTTGAAATAAAATTAAACACAGAGTTAGTGTATAACCCAGTAATTCTACTCCTAGGTACACAGCAATGTCTTGTCCAGAAAAAGCCCAGCCATTCTTGATGTAATGGGAACAAACTGGGTGACATCGATGAACCTGGCAGCCAACAAAAGTCGACTGGAATACACATACATTAATAATGACGACTTCCTTGTGCTGGTCAGTGGGGGTGGTAGATGCCACTGAGTGAGCATGTGTACTGTGTGGCCACCTAATTCAAAAGGGCTGAGTGAGGAGAACAATAAATCTGCATCAAGTTTTGCATTAAGCTTGAACATTCCTCCAGAGAAACTATTCAGATGATTCAGGAGGCCTCAGTTATGGGCAACTCGTGATTGGCAGCTTCATTATGACAATGTGTTCACTCATGCATCATGTCTCATGCAAAGTTTTTGGCAAAACATCAAATCACCCAGGTGACTCAGCTCCTCTATTGTCCAGATTTTGTGCCCTGTAACTTCTGGCTTTCCCTAAAATGAAAATCACTTTTGAAAGGGAAGAGATTTTAGACCATTGATGAGATTCAGCTGATGGCAATTGGGAGAACTCTGTGAAGTCCCTAATGCCTGCATTGAAGGGAACTGAGGTATCATTATCCTATGTGCAGTGTTTCTTGTATCTTGTATCTTCTTCAGTAAATGTCTCTATTATTCATAGTACATGGCTGGATACCTTCTGGACAGACCTCGTATATCAAAAAAGAAGTGAAATTTGTTTCATTTGTTCACACGAATTCTTGTTCATTAATGTTCATAGTAGTGTTATTCATAATTTCCAAAACATAAAAATAAGTCATCATCCATCAATTAATAAATATATAAATAAAATTGGTATATCTATACAATAGAACATTATTTAACAATAAAAAAGGTTTAGTACTAATATATGGTATGAGATGAATGAACCATGGAAAGGTCATTCCATGTGACAGAAGCCAGGCACGAAATTCACATATTGCAACATCCCATTACATGACATGTCCAGAAAAGGCAAATCTCAGAAAGTAGGAAAGTAGTTTCCAGGGGCTAAGGGAAGGGTGGGTGGTGAGTGACTTCTAGTGAGTACTGGACTCCTTTTGGGGGTGATGAAACTATCCTGGAGTTAGAAAGCAGTGACAATTGCACAGTCTCAGGACTATAATAAAGATACTGAATTATGCACTTGCAAAGCATGAACTTCAAGATCCGTGAATTGTATCAATAACAATAAAGTGAAAACAGAAAGAAGGAGTTGACTCAATGTGTAATTAGGTTGCACTGAAGCAGGAGTGGATTGATACAATGAAAGCTTTGTTATAGTTTAGCAATCCTTACCAGTTTGGACCCAGGCAGGACGCAAAGAGGACACTTCCATCGGACAGCTTGTAGTTATTGCTTCCTTAATCTTAAATAAGGAATATTCCTATTTGGGATCAACCCGAAAAACCTGCTTTATGTGTCTCCTAGCAAGTAGCATGCATGCGTCATTTACAATAGGGGAGGCCCTGTACTTGAACATACATACAAAGTTCTACAAATTTAGTCATTTGGGACAGATAATGAGGATGATACGAAAGTCACCTTGTTCCAGGCTGAGACTCAGGTTGGGAACCAGATACTGGGTGTCTAAATTTAAGCACAAAACCATGCAAAAATAGGTCACCCTCTGCCAAGCCAGCCAGTGAGATGTCACACATGACTGCACATCATAAGTGAGACTTAAAAGGAGAAAATTCACCATGATGAAGCTTCACTGGAAAGGAAGATGTTTATTGAGATCTTGCTAGTATCTAACACACAAGCTTAATAAAACCATAAATAGAAAAATGAATAACCCCACTACCTCAAAAAATGTTAATTAGAAGTTATTTGTACTACACTCTTAACAAGAGAAGATAGTAGGTATTTAGTATCATGGTAAAAATGCTTTTAATGACTGAATAATACATTACTTTTTACCTGCGGAAGAGGCTCTCAGTTATTCTGGGACGCAAGAGAAAGGTATACGGGCTGGAGAAGGACCACCGGGCGCTTTCTCCTCATCTACTGCGGTCATGCCACAGCGCGTGGCCACCGTAATGCTCTGGCCATTGCTACAGACAAAACACTAACAACTGGGTGACTGATGACATTCATTTTTTTCACACAGGAAAGGACATTCTGTGTCTTTTGTGTATTAAGGTGCTTTGATCTTGCAATTGATTTCCAAGCTGATGGTAGTTACTTTGCTGAATGGCAACACCAACAGTCTGCAGTGTGGACTAACGCCGGGGCACACGGCGCAGGGAGCGGAGGTGCAGACTGCAGACGGACGGAAGAGTCGGCATACGCGCGTTGTCGTGAAAGTTACACCAAAGTGGAAGTCAGGGAGCCCAGCGCAACGAAGGGCTCTTACCAGTCATAACCAACGAAAGAATATGTTTTTCAAAGCAAACCAAAAAATAAAAGAAAGAAAAGAAACCAAGCATGTGCACTGGGAGAATTGTATGACACAACATGTCTCTTATAATAATATTGAGGGAACATTTTCCATTTTCAGAGACAAGCATCTTGAATGTTTAAAGGCTTGAAATGATGGGGTTGAGTTTTATGACGAAGTTAGCACTAAAACCCTCTCATTAAAATAAAGATCAGCATCTACCCTCAGTCTTCCGATGATATTTGTTGGCCCCGTGTCTATTTCTCAAGGTCAGAAAACTCACTTAGAATGCTCATGACTAAGCTAATTTCACTGACTTGGGCAAGGGAGTGCTTTCCAATATTCTTTTACAGACAGTCTTCACTACAGAATGGCTCCTAAGGTTTAATATCTTATCCTAATTCAAATCATACACTCCATAATTTCCTGGTATCCAAACAAACCTAGTGGGCAGGCATGAACGAAATTTGGCCACAACCACTAGTAATCAACATTTTCACTGAAGCTTTAATAAGAGGCCTGTGGCTGCAATGCCATTTGCCAAAGGACAAAAGCCCTCATATCAACCTCAGCCATGAATGTGATTTATTTAAAAGAGGAAAAAAGCAGAAGCCATCTGGGTAAAATCCACTGCCTGTGGTATGAACCTTGACCAGTCCAGCAGAGCCACCATCCAGCACCAAAACCGCTGATGAAAGGGAAAAAATTGGACTAAATAATAAAGACAATTTGGGCAAAGAGAGATAAAGCAAAATCTTTTGAGTATTTCAAGTGTTGGAGTTAATGCTCCTTTGCTGTAATGACATTTTTTCTTAAAAAGTGGAATATTAAACTTTCTGTGTTGCTTCGTCCAGAAGGGTGCTTGGAGTAATTCATGATGATGATGATGATGATAAAATATTGACAAACACTAATAATTATTGAGCTCAGGTACCGTAACTGATAGTCTATGTACTAACCCTTCTGATCCTCACACCTGGAAGCTCAGAAAGGCAAATGAATGGCTTGACTTCTCAGAGCCAGCAAATGGTGTAACCGGAGGAGGCCAGATGGTTTGGCTCCTAAATGCTCACTCTCAACTATTACGACATCCTGAAATGTCTCCTTAATGCATCCCCACGGCAGGTGAGAATTAATTGATATGTAAAAATTTCATAGTGGGTAAAACAGAACTACCACCTAAGGGGTTTCTCTAGTACAGGTACATGTACAGCAGCCTATTGGTACTGAAATTTAGGATTAAAACCAGTAGCATATTGCAGCAGAAAAATATATTCATTTTAATCCCACATTCTAGCCAATCGAGAGCAAGGAACAGGACCATACATTACTGAGTACCTACCAGACGCTAAACATAGTACTCTGCATTTCAACACTTTATTTTATTTAATCAAATAAAGAATGGTAAGTTTGAAGAATGAATCAAAGATTGGGTAGGCAGCCTTTGCGCTTTTTTTGGAAAAAAAAGATCTATCACATATATATGTCATTTATTTGTATTTTTTTGGTAATTAAGCTATAATAAAAAGTTCAGTAAAATAGCTTGATTTTAAAATCTGTGTTAATTTTTAGGATGTATTTAGTCAGGAGTTTTTACTCATGTTTTAGGAATTGTTGTGATAATGCTCTCTTCTTGACTGTGTAATAATATATTTTGAAATATGTACAGTCATGTGCCTCAAGTTCAGTTAAGAAACAATTAGATTGAGACTTCTTATTCTTAATAGGCTTCTCCAATAAATATATTCTCTTCATTTCTGTTAATATCAATATTCCTTATTTAAAATTAAGCATGCAAGAACTATTTGCTGCTCTGTCATGCAAAATAAAATGATGTAATGTTGGTGACAGCTGTTGTGCACTTGTTTTGTGTCACGCTCTGTTGTGAGTAAATTAGGCCTGTTAGTTGCATTAACCTCCAACTGACAAATTATGTAGGTGCGAAGCCTATCATGCTTGTTTTACCTAGTAAGCCTCTCGAATTTAAACTAAGCTTGAAAACTCAGCAATATTAAGAGATTCATTGTCTTGTAATAACAAGGATGTAACTAAGGCCGAATTGAAGATCCCACACAAGTTGTTGTCATAATATGGCAATAAAAGTTATTTTCCTAAAAAAGATTGTTTTAAAAATAAGTGGGAAGGAAAGCAAGTATTATCTAGAAGCCAGTTTCTTATTTTCTTAGGACCGTGGGCAACTTTTATAAGAATGAGAAAATTGGACTTACTGAAAATGAAATTTTGATGAAGTGCTATTGAAGTCTAAAATTCTATAAAATCCCATGTTATGTTAGAAGGAGTTGACAACTAAAAAGATTATTATGACGCAAATATAATTTTACATATGCTATTTCCCTTATGTTGTGGTATAATGAGTATTTTGGTGTTTTCTGTAATATGTAAATCATATTTCCCCACCTCTGAGTCCTGATCTTTGCCGAGTGAACTCCTGAAACCAGGCTTTACTCCAACTTTACCTTATTCCTTAGCATCTGAAGAGCAGCAGCATTTAGAATTAATACTATGCAAGTATCTTCTACTCTGTGATAATCTTTCCAATCTTCTCTTGTTTTCTCAACTTGGTTATAAACTCCTGGGTCAGGTTTCATGACTTAAAACACCTCTCCTTTTATGTCAACTCTATGTTGCCCAAATAATAGGAATTTCTTAACAACTACTCTCAGGTTCATTGACCTATTTATTAACTGTATTATTAACAAGAAGACCAAAGCCAATTCACTATTAAAAGGACTATGGATTAAGAAAGTTGCCTTCCTTACAAATTTGAGGGCAGTGTTGATCCTCATTTTCTTGATACTTAGACTCCACATTTCCCATTTCATTAAAAAAAGGCTACTTCCTTTGGTAAACCTATTTTAAATGGTCAAGATCTTAATATTGCCATCTTTAAACATTTATTTTGACTCTTTGTAAAGACTGCACAGGATAAACAAGTCAAATTTACCGAAATGATTGTGACCTACAATTTAGATGAGTGATTTTAAAACTTCGGTGGGCTGATGTCACCTGGATTTTTTGGGTTAGATCAGTGCAGATTTCCAAGGGCATCTGAGAGTCTGGTTCACTGGGCACAGCACATGACTTGGGAATCTGTATTTTAAATGAGTACAAGTTTCATCTTAGGTGTAGATTATTTTACTTGGGAATTTGAGAAATGTTCCTTAAGGTGTTTACAAATTGTGGTGAAAAAAATGTGATGAAATTACTTTTAAGAAAAATACATGAATAAGCCACGTGTTTGGTACCTATTTTTTCAATCTACTCATTTTTTGGTGTTTTTTGCATTTGTTTATGACTTTCATAAAGTTCAAACTGTCTCTAGCAACCCACGTAACATATAGCTTTCAAGGAACTTTTCAAATTCTTGCTCCAAAGTATTCCTCAGCTGCATGAATCAAACCTCACTCTCCTAGTGCTTAATTTGAACTATTTATGACATTGATTTACATGATAACTTATGGATGTTTTCCTTGTTGTACTTTTTAAATGTCTAATCCTTTAACTATTTCTCTAGTGAAAAAGTATCACACACACCAGTGTAAAGGATTTCAATATGATAACCTGGAAACAAGTTTTAATTTAATGTTGTACACACAAATAAGAAATATATGGAGTAGATATGAATTAATCTTAACATTAAGACAAAATATTACTGAGCAAAAGGCGTGCTTTATATTTTTTTTGCTGAAGTTTAAACACTTCCCTTCTTAAACAAATTTAAAACTGCAAAGATTTTAGAACCTTTAGCTTCTTAACCTAGCAAAAGTTTCAGGTAACTTATTTTTATAATCATAGTCACTGATTTGTTTTACTTTCATGTTGTTAAGACGGGAAGGCGAGATGACCTGGAAGATAGAATTACATAATAAGAATGCCACAAAATTATTGATTAATTTAGTATTGTTCAGAGAATTTATACTTGGTTGTTATATATTCAAGTGAGTAAGGAAAAAGAATCATGCTTTTAAATTTATTATTGTTGTAAAATGAGTATTTACAATCATGAACACTGTAAGATACTATGTAAAAGTATTTTGCCTCACTCCTCTGTTAACACTTAATGAGAACAAGGGCAAATTAAGAAAACGAGAGAACATAAACATATGTAGAGAAAAAATTATAGTCCCCAAACGTAAACTGTGAAGCCAACCTGCCGAAGACTGTGATGCTGTCACGCGCGTACTCAGTCTATGCTCACCATGCCAACTCGTCACTCTCTTGGGACGTGGATCTCAAGAAACCTTTTGTTAAAATGATAAGATCATATGAAATGGTTTGACCATGGTAAAGCAGAAAGACACTGTAAAGGGACTTAATGCTCTCTAACCATACAATGGAAAGAATTTGAAGGCAGAAGAGAATCCAGACGGATGTACCATTTTATTTCACATGCACAGAGCTTCAAGCAGAAACAAAGAGGTACAGGATGAAGCACAGGGAGAGGAAAAGCATTAACACACAGGTGTGATGCTGGAACCTGTAGTTCTAGGACACTGCATCTGGGTCACACCATGACCTTGGGAAAGATGATTGTTAATGGGAGGCTTTTGCCCAGCGTGTAGGCAGGAGGAAAGCTGATGAGACAGTATTCCATAGCGGAAACCAAGGGAAAAGGTGATCCAGATTGCATCATGACACCAAGCCTCCCCAGAGTATCCCTCAGCTATAACTGGATGTATCCTAAGAGGAACAATGAGAAAGAAATCAGTCCAGGATCTATGTGTGCATTTTATTCTCAATTTAAGAAAAGGAAACAAAGGAAAATAAGGAAAATGAAGTTGACGAATCTACATTACAAGTAGAATCGTCAAAATAATGAGAGAAGGAATTGAAGCAAATAAAACATATTCACTGATTTCAAGATAGAATTGGAAGTTAAAAAAATTAGAAAATTATAGTAAAGAGAGTCAAAGAATGCATAACACCAGAAACTACTTCCAGGAGAATGGTAAACAACCAGAAGAAACCACACAAGATGAAATAAAGATGACAAAGACAAATTTTAAGTATACAATACAGTATTATTAACTATTGTTACCATACTCTACATTTTTATCTATAGTTAAAAAAGGCACAGTGATTGTAAGAAGAAATATGGATAGGAGTCCACATCAAGACTGACCCTCATTCAATTAATAGATTTGAAGAATAAACAAATGAATGACACAATTGGCATGTAGGCAGAAAAAAGGACGAGTCTCTGAGATTTCCACTGTTGCCCATGAAGTATTATTACTATCAGAATTTTTCTTGCTTTGTAAGCATGTCAAAAATCAGAAACAGCATATGAACCAGCAGATTTTATGCATTTAGCAATGAGCAGCAGAAGGCTGTGATCTACTAGAGAAGGGAATCAACAAGGTGTGTGTCAAAGGTGCCGGCTTACTCACTGAAAGCACTTTCCAGCCGGCTGCTCAGCGAGGGAAAATACAAAGGAAAACAGCATGATTTGCTGAATGTAAGAGTCAGATACCAAAGCCTAGGGAGACCAAGGCAGCCAGAACTAGTAGGACAGACTAAGAGAGAGAAGAGGGCTCCACGAAGAGAAAACTGGGAAGATGTACGGAGAGAGTCCCTGGAATCTTTGGGTGAGTACTGGTCTGCTCCTACACGAAGTAAAACTACATGAGAGTAGAAAAACAACCACCACAAGCAACAGGCCAAAAGAATTCCTGGAGCTCAAACACTCCTGGGAAGGGTTCACATTAGCCCGAGCCAGAGGGAAAGACATGTAATATACTGAGTATCAGGCAGAGTTCTCAAATGAATCACACCTTAGTACTGGGCCAAATTAGTTCTAGCATCAAGGCTGCTCTGCACTTATCATAACCAAACTTACATGCAAGCCACAAAATTATTCAACTCATCCCAAGCACCTTAACTGCACATCAGAGCAAAACACATTTCTTGTTAAAGAAATAGAACTCAGCATCATGAAATTCAGAATGTCCAGTATAAATAAAAAATAATTACCAGAAGTGCCAAGAAGCAGGAACATTTGATCCACAACAAGAAGAAAAATCAATTGATAGAAACAGACCAATAAAAGACAAAGCTGATGGAATTAGCAAAAAAGAAATAGAAATTAGATCTTGCATCAGCTGCTATGTATGCTATGAAATAACTAAGCCTGTACAGTGAAACATAAATATGATGAGGAGGAGAATGAAAGATACAACAAAGGCTCAACTTGCACACTTAGAGAAGAAATGAAATGAGAAATATACTGTCATATTGAAACTAACAGATACTATGAAAAAAAATAATAGTGAGCTTCAACAGATAGTAATGATAACCACCAAAATGTAGCACAGAGAAAAAAAACAAAAGAAAATGAACAAAACAGTGACCTTAGAACAATATCAAGTTGTCCAAAAATACATGTAATTGGAATAGCAGAAAACGAGGGGAAGATAAACAGTATCTGTAGAAATAGTGGTTGAGATTTTAGCCAAATTTGACAAAACGGGAAACCGAGAGACAAAAGAAGCACAGTGGCCTCCAAGTAGAATAAATATAATGACCAAATTGAAGAAACCTAGCTATAAAGAAAAAAACTTAAAAATAGACCAAGAAAGAGACACTTTATTGACACAGAAACTAATAAATTCTTGTCCAAACATTCATGCCATTAGACAATTGAGCAATATTTTAGTACTCAAAAAAAAATCTAGAAACCTATTCCAATAAAAAAATTTAAAAATCAAATTTAAAAAATGAAGGTAAATGAAGCCATTGTCAACAAAGGAAAGTGGATGGATTTTAGTAAGAACACACATGCGCTGGAGGAAATGGTAGACCCCAAAATGACAGCAGATGACAGAGCTTGTCTTCACAAAGGAGAGAGAAATATTAGAGTTAGTAAGTGTACGAGATCTTTTCTCGTGTTTTAAATAATATTAAAGGTAAGTGGCCGTTTAAAAGAAAAGTAATAACAGTGTATTTTGAGCTTTATAATCCATGGATAAGAATATATATGACACCAATGCAACAGAGAATTTTTCATAGAACTCTATTGTTCTATTATTCATAGAGAGGAAACATGGAGTTGTAATATTTTAAACTCTATATGAAGTGATATAAATTCATTAGAAGATTGTGCTACATAAAGAAAAATACGCATATGGCACCAAAACACAATCCATGAAAGAAATAATTGATAAGCTGCCCTGGCTGGTGTCACTCAGTGGACTGAGTGCCGGCCTGTGAACCAAAGGGTCTCTGGTTCAGTTCCCCGTCAGGGCACGTACCTGGGTTCTGGCCCATGTTCTCCGGTGCAGAGTGTGTGAGGCAACCACACACTGATGTTTCCCTCCTTCTCTTGCTCCCTCCCATCCCTTCTGTCTAAAAATAAACAAATAAAAATTTTTAATAAAAATAATTGATAAGCTAAACTTCCTTAAAATTTAAAACATGTGCTTTGTGAATGACAGTCTCAAGAGAATTAGAACACAAGCCAGAGAGTGGAAGAGAATATTTGCATAAGACCCATGTAATAGAGGACTACTATCCAAAATATACAAAGACCACTTAAAATTCAGCAATAATGAAACAACCTCATTAAAATATGGACCACAGACCTTAACAGATATTTCATCAGAGAAAATATGCAGATAGCAAATAAACATAAGAAAATATGTCCCATATCACATGTCATCAAGGAAATGCAAATTAAAACAAAATACTGCCACACCTATTCGCATGGTCAAAATCTGGAACCCTGACAACACCAAAAGCTGGCGAGAATGTGGAACAACAGGAGCTCTCACTCACTGCTGGTGGGAATGCAAAATGGTGCAGCACTTGAGAAGAGAGTTTGAGGGATTGTTACCAAATGAAACATATTCTTACTACACAAGTGCCAGAAATGGCGTTCCTTTGTATTTATCCCAAGGAGCTGAAAATTTACGTCTATGCAAAACCCTTCACACAGGTATGAACGCTAAAGAGAAATGAGCTCTGAAGCCATGAGAAGATATGCAGGCACAGTAAATGCTTATTACTAAGTGAAAGAAAAGATCCCCAAAAGGCTGCCCACTGTATGATTGCAACTGATTAACATTTTGGGGAAGACAAAACTATGGAGACAATAAAAAAGATCACTCGTTGCTGAGGTTGGGGAGGTGGAAGAAGGAGCTCAGTGGGCAGAGCACAGAGGATTTTTAGGGCAAAGAAAATACCGTGTATAACTTATAATGATGGGTCTGTGTCAGGACGTCCAAGCCCATAGAATGCACAACACCAAAAGCGAACCCTCAGGCAAACTATGGAATTTGGAGTGATATAAAAGTTATTTCAATAATAATAGAGGAGGCTGTGCATGCGTGGGGGTAGGGAGTTTATGAGATTTCTTTGTACCTCCCTCTCAATTTTGTGGTAAGCCTACATATTATGTTCCTCTCATATGTCGTTGATAGTAATGGAAACATAGTCCAAAGAAGTAAAGGGCCCAAATTCCTTTAATGCAAATGAAAGGTACAAATTTTTGCACACGCAGAGAGGTATTAAACGCGATATACAGCGACTTTCTCCCATTGGAAGAGTGAGTTCCCCAGAGTTCATACCTGCCTAAGGTAGATGGTCCTTGCTCTCATTGCGAAGCCCCTGTTGCTACTGCATTCCTTTGGGGTTCCTTCAAAAGCAGACCCTGAGACAAGGACTTAGGGGCAGGGAGTCTATTCAGAAAATGCTCTCGGAAACTGCAGTGACAACGGTGCAAGTGAGAAAGGCAATGGAGAAAAGGCAACGTGAGCAGGAGAATGTTGCTGTGTGCTCCGTCTTGCTGGGGAAATCCAGAACATGTTTCCAAATGATTTCAGAGGGAGACAGCGAGACTGGAGCATTTTCTCACCTACTCTTACCCTGTAGTGGTTGAGGCGGGCCTAAGGGGCCGTAACTCATCATGTATGCATACAGGGCCCATGTGACTTAGCTGCTCAGTTTCCACACTCCTCTTTCTCCAGCAGAAATCAAATTGATGCAGCATGGTAAAAACCCCAGGCATACAGAAACCGACGTTCACAAGAAATCACTCTGTTAGCAGAATCTGCCTGGTGTGGTCTACATTTTCAGGTATTCACAGACTCTTATCAGACATGAAAAGGGCTCCCAGTTTATATTCCCAAGAGGTGGTTAAGGCCCATTCCTGCAGACCTTTAGAACAGTACAAAGTGTTAGGCAACCAGTGTCTGCTGAATTAACCCTTTATTGCATACCTCCCAAGATACTTTTGATCTTTTGAAACCTTTGACAATGTGCCAATAAGATCAAGTAACTAATAACAGTGTGCTCCTCAGTACTTGTTCAAATTTGAATTAAAAGTCCATTTTCTTGACAAAAAGTACTTATAATTTTGACTCATTCACACTGGACAGCTGTTGTTGTGTTGGCTGTTGTCATTTTTTATTTGATAATCAAGGGAGAAGAGATCAGTGCCCCTGACTAAATAGTCAGACATTACACGTCTTAAAACTTTTTGCAGCACGCCGATGCACCTCCTGTGGCATACCGGTTGAAAATGACTGGAGTAGATAATTGGCTTCAGGCAGCTTCAGCTCTCCACAAAAGCTCAGACCTTGAAACCCTCAGAAATCTGCACATTTGTGATACCTTCTCGGTAAGGGCCTGGTGTCATTGTTTATATTCACTCAGGGAAGCAGAAAGATCCTCTGATAATTCCAGCATGATTTAAAATGATATCTAACTGTGGTATCGTTTCCAAATTTACATTTTACTGGCTTGTGTTTAAACTATGTTGATATTGCACTGGCTGGTATCACTCAGTGGATTGGGAGCCAGCCTATGAACCAAAGAGTCGCTGGTTTGATTCCCACTCAGGACACATGCCTGGGTAGAGAGCCAGCTCCCCAGTAGGGGGCACAGGAAAGGCAACCACACATTGATGTTTCTCTCTCTCTCTTTCTCCCTCCCTTCCCCTCTCTCTAAAAATAAATAAATAAAAATATTTTAAAAAGTAAAATAAAATAAGTTGATATAAAGATACAATAAGTATGCAGGACTTTAGTAAAGTGAAGGACTTTTCTTGTTGGTATAAAAGATAAAATGAGATTAAGCAGGTATAGAGAAGTTAAAAATTGACAATGAAATGCTCTGTGTTTATTCACTTAGCATTTAATTTTTTATTGCTACCATGACTAAGGAATAATCTCAAGGAATACCGCACAGAAAATTATACTTTAATAATACAGGCGGCTGGTACAGGGAGAGTTTCCTCCCAAAGTGTCAGGCAGAGAATTACCAAAAATCTAGGCTAATTAATTTCAATGCCTTAATTTTAGTTATTTTACCTAGTTCTTTTTCCTCTGGCTCCTTTTTTCCCCCGTATGCTTTTAAACACAAGGCAGCTTCTCAGATATTTTAAAAAAATGTTTACACATATGGGTGTTTACGCCACAAAAAAAGTTGAATTAAGAACCTGAGGTTTAGTTAACATGAAAAAGTATGTTAAATTATTAACGGAGAACAAACAGTGTGTCTGCTTATTATAACACATATCCTGAAGCGGGCAGGAGCCGGCCCCCTCCAAGCCAAGATTCTGCCTCCGTTGGCTTAGAAGTTTATTGTAAGACATTTCTGAGCCAAGGACATTTAGAGGAGCGATGCCAAGTCAGTGCGAAGGTGCCAATGTGGAATGATCTTTAAAAGATGGAGACTTCATCATCGAAATAACTGGAAGTACAATTCATGTCACGTCCATTTAACTGGAGACATCTGTTACCAAGGTACAGAAGCATATCTGTCTATTAATTTCTAAGTGGAACTATTCAGGTTGTGCTCGCCCACTTAGTTTTAATAAAGGCTCTATAAAAGCCTTTTTTCAAATCCTATTTTTTTTTATGAAGCCAAGTTTCAATCTCTGCTATTCTTGGTCATTACTTTAATTTTAAAATATAGGTAGAGAAGAACAGGGTACAAAAAAAAATCTTAACCCTTATTGGAAGGCTATCATTTCCCAAGAGATGTTTGCCCTTGCCACAGTGAAACCTGAAACCTCTATATTACACAGGCCCTTGTACATTCTTCACTAGTCTATTTTCTCTGCTATGAATCTCCTTTAAACTGGTCTTGAAATACAGTAAGTTTTCATTAAGCATTTATTCAGTTACTGTCCATGAAAACCTCTGACTTTTTAATGAGAGCAGAAATGATGATGAGTAGGTTAACAATAGAGTTTCTGAAAATCAAAGACTCTTTAAATGAGATTTAAAATGATGGTTAAAGACAAGGAGACACATTAGCCATAACAGATACAGTGTTTGGGCAGATACATCTTAGAGATCTATCAGTGAGTAGAATCCCAAGTTTTAAGGTATAAAGAGTTCATGCAATTTTTTTCCTTCAATAGTTGATTGATCATTTAATTTAGCTTATCAAATGACACTTATCTCACTTAAAATAATGTTTCTTCTCACCGTATGCCTTGTAGACTGATGGGTTTTATATGTAACTGACAGACCAAACAATGAGTCTCATTCTCTATCACGAGATGTAATAAACTATCCATCCTCACATCCCCCCAAACCCACAAAAGGCGGCAGTCAGGAACTTCCTACCCTCATAGATGGTTGAGAGATAACCTGATTTCAGTTGTTGCTTCGGGTAAGTTCTTCAGTGAAGGCATCGCTGGGAGAGGCAGTTGACAAAGTACTGCTTGGTTCTAACATCCGTACAACCGCGCAGCTCGAGAGCAGAGTGGACTTTGGGACACCTTTTACAATCTGATGCGGAGTCACTGTCAGCCGCGTGAAGAGCTATATCAAGACTGAGAGGTAAGGGGGCCCGTGCTGCCCCAAACCTCAAGTTTGGACAGCCACAGGAGTGAGACCTCTGCCCCTAGATAGAAAAGGATGGGAAAGGCTTACCTTATACATACTGGGTATAAAAACTCAAAACTCTGACCACCCAGTACTCGAGCCTGGCTGTGCCATGGGTCATGCTCAGAGCCATGCTGGACTTCCACCCCACCATACGCGTGCCGCCACTGCAGCTGCCTGGCTTGAGACCAACGCCCGCCTCTCCACCTGCAGCCCTACCAGTGACTAGAACTTCATGCCGGGCACTCGCTCTGCTCACTTCTACCGCATAAGCTCTGTGTATGACCTGTGTGTGACTCTGTGGGCTTAGTGGGGAGGTCCACTCCGAAGATGCAAACCTGCATGACTCCTTTTGGGGACACTCTCTTGCTCACGACAAAAGTTCACCAGTCATGACTGTATAGGTTATTTCCTATTAGTTTATTGGAAATGTCACCCTTCGAGGAGCCCTGTTGGCCTTCCATAAGTCCCTTGTTAAATAGAAGATTATCTATTCAGCTTATTGCACTACTAGAATAACTAAGAAAACATTTTATGTTTTCCTTTGTTTCTAGGGCAGACTTTCCTAAACCTACTATTTCAGTTAAATAAAATTATTATTTTTTTAAAAATTATTTATTTATTTTTAGAGAGAGGGGAAGGGAAGGAGAAAGAGTGGGAGAGAAACATCAATGTGTATTTGCCTCCCATGGGTCCCCTACTGGGGACCCGGCCCACAACCCAGGCATGTGCCCTGACTGGGAATCGAACCAGTGACCCCCTGCTTCACAGACCCGTGCTCAATCCACCAATCCACACCAGCCAGGGCTAAATAAAATGGTTTTAAAATATTAGAGCATTTAATAATAATTTGCTCAGTAGGTTTATGTGAATTTTACATATTCCTGTCAATCGATATGAAGTTTTCCAATAAAATATGGAGCACAGTATTAGAGAACTGTCAAAATCCAGGCAGCTCAAGTAAAGCTATCACTGCATGTTGATGAAAAGACCCTCAGCAAAAACTTGTTAGTGTACTTTCTTGCTCCAAACCTCCAAACTATGATGTTAAGTCCAATTGTTTGAGGAGTTAATATTTAGTGTTAGCTGACTGAAAACCGTGCTGTATAATTAGGTATTAACAGTTAAATGCAGGTTTGCACATTAAATTTAGTCAGTTGGGCTGAAAGGTGACCTCAGATTTAGAAAAAAAAGTGTACTCTTCCAACTGCTTATGCAAACCACTGCTGTAAGGCCAAGGCTAAGTTAACAGAGCAAGACATGATTTTTATATTTCACGAAAATTTACCAGATCCTAGGCCAACAGTAAGCTTATATAGTAAAGTAAAAACCATTTGTATTTTAACTTTCAAATATTAGTTTAAACTTAACTGAATCACAAATTTCAAGTATTTTTACTTATTCTTATAATATCAAATTTTAATCTATTTTTCCCTGTAGGCTTGGAAATTAGATTTTAAATGCAGAAACTATGTATTCACCAATACAAAGTAGTTACCAATCTCCATTTTGAACAGAAGCCAATCTACTTTTTTGGGAAAATACATAAATTAATTAATAAAACACTTATAGTATATTTCAAAAAACACTTTCATGAAGTATGTGGAAAAATATTCCTTGAGAAAATACCAATATCAAGATCAAACTCTAAAACAGTTTTAACATTGCGCCAGCTTTTGTTGTTATTAGGTGAATTGTTTTATTGTGACTGTGTTTGAAAGAGTAAATTGGCTGTGTTTTCAACCTGTGACCATCTCTCTCTCTCTCTGACACTCTAATTGCCAAAACCACGGATGTCGGGAACAACAGCTCAACTGTTCTCCAGCCTCCCTTTGGAACTTGGGACGCAAATAAATTACTAGTTGCTACCCAGTCTGTGGAGCTGGAATCAGAAGTTGCCTTCTTCTGTCTTCAGGAAAGGCACCCCACCACCAAGGGGACAGGAAGTGCTCCAAGTTAACCCTGAGTTCTGACTTAACCTCTCGCATAAATACACGGGTGTTGACGTTGTAAACAACCTCTTATTAGAAAAGCCAAGAAAAAATAGTTCTTTTAAATAATGTGTCTGGGGTGAAAAGGACAGGGGAAAGTAAAAAAAAAAAAAAATACCACCAAAAATCCTTATATCATTGTGGCATTAAAAGGATAAAAAGGAGTTGCTTCAGGATTAATACAATTTTGGCTTCGGCCTCTATCTGCTACTCACCCATTTGTACACCATTCAGAAAATAAGAAAAGGAATCTTTATAATAATTTTCAAGGATATCAACCCTATACGACATCACACAAGAAAAGAAAGTAGTATAAAAATCAAAGTATTAACATTAGAAGTAGATCTGTTTTTTAATTTATCTGATAGAGAAACGAAGTTAGTGGTTACAAGGAATGAGAGATGGAGGGATGAACAAAATTCCACACTTACAAAAAGGTTGATTATTCCCAGTAACACTGTTGAGAAAATGGATTTAGAGATCTTGTTGTGGTCTGAACCGTGCCAACACAAGATCTTGGTAATCTTTTCCCTCCAATGTTTTCCTCTTTATCATCTTTCCAATTAAGTTCTCGGTTTGGATCATCAATGACTCCTCTAGAGTCAACCTATTCAACACGGCAGATTTAATGTTAGGTTTGGTTTTCAACCTCTTATTTCTGAATCTTCGTTTTTGATCTAAGTTTAGGATTTTTAGGCTTTTTAAATTTCTCACCTCTAAAAGAGGTGGATCTAGGTAACCAATTATACTTTATTTGTATCTCATTTACATTTAGGTGTGGTAGTCACCCTTTAAGCACATACATTTAATGATAAGGTAGTAGATATTTTACATTTGTGAGGAATTTTCAAATCAAATTGGAAACATTGAAAACATAAGAGATTGCTGATAGGGCTGGCTTCATAATGAACTTACTTTTATTCTAGGGATGACAAACAGTCTTTGATTTCTAGCAGTCTTCCGTCCTCACTCTCCAGGCAGGTTAGTGATTTCCTGGGGAGATTGGTGCAAATTGCTAGTGGATCGATTAAAATTTCTGTTTTGAGTTTCTTTACTACTTGAAATTCCCTCAATCTTGACCTCTCAGCACAGGGAGCACTGAACTTTTTAAAAATTTTCTCCCATATGTTTGTGCTTCTAATGATGTTAATGTCTATTTAATGATATGTATTTTAATATTATATTTCCCTCATTTCCCCATATACTGTGTAATGAGTTCTTAGAATACAAGATTAGATATACTTAATTTTTAGATTGAGAAAATTGTCATTGGAATAATAATCCTTTATTAAACAAGTTTGGGCTTTACTGTGTAATGTAGATTATATACGATAAAAATAAAACATGAAATATGTAATATTAAAAAACAACTTAATTTTCAAAAATACGTAGTTTAAAGAGCTTTACTTATTTTATAAAGCAATGAACTCTTTGTGTAGTCAAAGTGTAATGACTATGGATGGCCACATAAATACCACCATTAAACTATATTATAATAGCAGGCCTTTCCTGATACCTGGGGCCACGTTCTCTTGACCCGCCAGTTTCTGTGAAGCTGTGTGGTTTATATCAGGTAGTTTTCCAAATTTTTACCTCCAGCAAGTATCCTGGAGATTTTCTAGGCTTCTCCTTCTCAAAGCTTCCTAGGAAGTTCAAAAATGCTGTTTGGTCTGCATGTAGACAGAGGTAGAAAATGCTAGAAAAGTAGATCCTCCAGGAGGATCTCACCTAAGATCCTCACTTTTGGCTCACCTAAGGTGGGGCCAAAAGTCAGGAAATAAAAGCCCATCCTTTCTGTTCTTCAGAACAATTCCGAGTTATGTTCTACAGAGTTCCTCAAAGGGTCGCAGGATTGATTCCTTTGATGGCAATAGTGGTAACAAACTCAGTAGCTTACACTTCGTTGGCTTTTCTCCCTCCCCAGTCTCACTCTTCCTACTCTTTATTTCTGCTTCTAAGAAAATCTAAATCAAATATCTGTGCTATGTGCTTTCTGCAGGTTCTAGGGAAACAAGAAAATTATACAGCTTTACATCATGCTGTTGCTATGTTTTGCCTGGAGAAATAGAACCACTAGTGACACTTTGCTTGAAAAGTAGAAGTTCACTATTATCAAACTATTAAACTTCTTGTAGCTTTAACAGATATCTACTATGAAGATTTCCATCACTACAATAATGTTACAGCCACAACTTCACTCCCATAAGGATCCCTTACCTGTTAGCGTAAGTTTTAGTACATTACAGTCATTGATGGAATGTGTTATAAATGTGAGGAGTAATTGTTTCTATTCTATTTTTTGTAAGATTAGTTGTCACTGGGTAGATAGTGGTAGTCAATAAAATTAAAATCAATAAACTCAGCTATGGGTAAACATTAGGAACATTTTTTATTGTCTAAAATATTGCCCATAATCAGACTACTTATGCTTTTTCTGTAAAAGTATTTCAAACTCCTGGCGTCATTACTAAGTAAAGTATTTAAACACAATCTGAATCCAAATACCAAAGCAAAATTGTATTTCCAGTAACCTATATTCTATGGTTACTATATGTACTTCTTTAACTTTGGATTAGCAAATTTACTTCGAAATAGTTTGCACAGGCATAAGGCATTCCATGTTCTTATGTGCAAACCATTTCTATGTTTATGCCAAGACAGCCACATTTCAACAAAAAATTCAATTACTATTGGAGAAAAGGGATGGATAATGCACAGGTTGAAAGAAATATTTTTAGAACCTCACAAAAGTTACCTCATTAGAGGAAGTTGATTCACCTCTAAAATTCCAGATCAAATGTTAAGTTGAAATAGAATAGAATACATAATCTTATATTAGTCTCATTCAAAAAAAATCCTGCTTTTCGTTAGGCTTTATATTCACTATTAAAAATTGCCAATAAATAATGAAACCCACTATACATCGATAATGAGTATATAACAGTGCCTTTCCCCATAAAATAGTATACAATAACTTAAATAGGATAACTGTGAGTGATAAAAATATGTCCTAATGTATATTTATTTAAAGTATGCTCTATAAAATTACAGATTTAGTTTGAACATAAAAAATATTATGCTATTTTTGTCATTTAACAGAAGTGCTTTTTAAATGTAAGGAATATTTTTGAACATTCAGTTAAAATAAAGTCTTTGACTGACATTGGATTTGGAAGACAAACTCATGCAGATCGCAAATATCTGTAAAGATGCATATATTCCATGTTAAATAGTGTCAAGATATGAGATGATGAAGTTGCTTGTGAAAATATGAACCTTGCAGTTTCATTGGCCCAATTTCTCTGGCCCCCGTGTGTAACATACAGCACAACACACTGTAACTGGTTAATAAATATTTGTATTTCTATTTGCTATTTTTATTGTCTCTTTAATTCATGAGTAGGATTATCTTATTTATTCTTTTGCAGATCTGATTTCTAATGATTCCTCAGAACATTGTTTGGTTATTAGTTTCATGTTTTTATCTCAACAGACTTAGAAAATACGTGTTATAAATTTGATTGTATAAAGATCATATTTTCTCTGTTAAAAATGATATTTGTTAACTTCTCCCATTGTCTCCATGAGCAGATAATGTAGGTCATCCAAGTTTGCTGAACGTTCGGTCTCGGCTTCCAGCGGTCGAAATTCACGGCCAGTGCAGCTGTTCATTTTATCAGACTTGCGTTCAGTTTCAGTTGGTACTTAAGGGTGTTCCAAGAATTACCTTCCAAGTTTTTTCTTTGTTTTTTCCACTTTATTGTCAGGTTTTCTCCTTTGTATTAAATGCTACCACATACCTATTAAGCTCTGCTAAGATTTAATCATTAAATGTCATACATTTATTGTAGATACAAGAGGCAATGGAGTAGTCATTATCTTTGGTGAATGCATCCGAGAGTTTATAGAAAATGACAAAAGAATGATGGTCATATGGGTACATAAAACTAGGGGATAGAATTTTTAGGGAAGCACTATCAATTCCTCTTCTTAGTATGGTGCAGTTTTATATTTCTATAAATCATGAAATACTTTCTACAAAGATAATTGGATACAATGATATGTCTATGAAATAATTGAGATAAGTAATTAATTTCCTAAGTTATTAGAGAAATTCAAATTAAAACCACAATGGGATATCATCTCACACCTGTCATGATGGTTATCATAAAAAAAGAGCAAGTGACAAGTTCTGGTGAGGATGTGCCAAAAAGGGAGCCCTCACACACTGTTGCGGGGAGAGGACTGTGAATTGGTGCGGCCACTGTGGGAAACAGCGTGGGGGTTCCTCGAGTAATTAACAATGCAGCTCCTCTGTGACCCAGCAATTCCACTTCTGGGTATTTACCTGAATAAAATGAAAACACCAATTCAAAAAGACACATGCACCCCTATGTTGCTGCAGCATTATATTCAGTAGCCAAGATGTGGAAACAACCTAAGTGTCCTAAAATAGATGAATGGGAAAAATGTGATATACAGGGTCTGGCAGAAGCAAGGTTTGCTTGAGTAAGGTTGGTGTTAAACCACACTCAAGCAAAGGGTAATAATATGGGTGTAATAATTTATAGTTTTAATTTGAACACTTCACCTAAACTGTCACATGGTGTGCTTGAAAGTGATATTGTGATGTCACAGAATTCCATGTTTATGATTTCGTAATAAAACATTTTGTAATAAAAAAGGGACGTCATCGTGCTAGGGCCTGTGCGAGTGTATATGATTCAGCCATAAAAAAGAAGGAAACCCTGCCATTTTTGACAACATGGGTGGTACTAGAAGGTATCATATTAAGTGAATTAAGTCAGAAAAAGACAAATATCATGTGATTTCACTTACATAAGGCATCTAAAAACTGGAAAACAAATAAATAAGCAAAACATAATAGAAACAGACCCTAGATATAGAGAACAAATTGGTGGTCATCAAAGGGGAGAGGATGGGGAAAAACAAGTTATTACATTATACCTCTTGTGTTAGGCAAATTAGATTTGAAAGATCTAAAATTCTATTGAGGAAAAGATCTAACTATAACTGAGTGTAGGAATGTAATGTCTAAAAAGAAGTTTGAAAAAATATTTGGCATTTTGTCTATTTTAATCACATTTTATCAGTCTTGAGTTGGATGTATGAAGGAATTTATTATAAGAGAATAGTTATAGAAGACATATACTTTTCGTGCTTATTAGACATAATTCTTATGAAACCTACTCTCTTTCATTTTGTAAACACATAAAATATCTTGAAAGACGATTGACAGATTTATGAGGTTAAACTTTTCTTCTTCCCTTTGTGCCAATGACGCTGTAAGCTGTAAGGAGGGCACAGGGCCTCAGATAAGACCCTCAAGTGCAGCTGACACCCCGACTGCAGCCTGTGAGACCCTGAGCAGAGAACCCAAGGAAACCTCGCTGGGATTCTTGAACCATGGAAACTGTGAGAGGGTAAATGGACACTGTTTTAAGCTGTTAAATTTGTGGTAATTTGTTATGCAGCATAGAACAGTAACACACTCTGTGTATGGTTCTATTCTAGGGACCCACAGCCTTGACAATGGGATGCATTATGTACAAAAGTGACAATACAAAGTAAATTATGTAAGGCTTTATGGGAGAGGTTAAAATAGATGAGTAGAAATTCATCAAAAGGAGTGAGAAGGTTTTGTGTGTGTGTGTGCGTGTGAAGGAATCAGGGGTAGTTCGTAAAGAAGGCAGCTCTGTGTTCATTTAAAAGTGCAAGAGTTCCTCTAGGTGATCATAGGAAAGGCATCAGAGTTGATGACTTATATGAATGAAGGCGTGTTGGCAGCTGCATGCAGACTAGTAAGGTATTTTCCATGGGTTGAATCTAGAGTATGTCAAGGGGAATAGTGAGGATCAGGGTTGAAAGGTAGTTGCCAGACTTTTAGATAATGTACATGGTGTGGGTTTTTACTGAAGTTGTTTTTGAAGGGGAGGGAATTGAGATGGTTTTCCACTTACTACCTTTGTGATCTTGCACAAATCACTTCTCCAAACTCATTCCTCCCTCCTATGAAATAGGTAAGAAAAGACCTACCCTGAATGTAGTGTGGCTCATGCGATGACAAAGGTACCTTTGCTTCATACAGGAAGGGCCAGAGGTTGTTATCCACAGCATCTCTGGCCATAGAATGGAGGATAAACTGGAGGAAAGACAAAGATAAAGACAAGTTGGAAGGTACTGCAGTGATTTTGGACTAGCTGTCAGAAGCAATAGGAATAAAATACAAGATAGGTAGGAGAAGATGGAAAGCTACAAAGAACCAAGCACATTTTCTTGCCAACATAAAACATTTCTAAAAGAAAAAGAAAGTATTACAAGATATTAAAAGTTCAAATTTTTTCAATGACAACATCCTTGTTCTTAATCTTGGGTGCTTTTTGGTGTAGGATGTCATTATTATATCCAATATTTTTATTATTATAGCACCCCAGGCTGAGCTGATTTCATTTGCTAACAAAAGTGATTAAAATATTGAAACATGGGATGATGTGATCATATCTGTTCTTGCTAAACATAAGCATTATGACACATGGAAAGCTGATAAGGGCCAACTAAGTAAGGCAGGATAAAGTACTACTGTACAATCTGGAAGACAAACCATGAGGTTTATATAGGAGTCATGATGATGAGGATAGAAATGTTATAATAGCCTTGGCTGGTGTAGCTCAGTGCATTGAGCACAGGCCTGTGAACCAAAGCATCACTGGTTTAATTCCCAGTCAGGGCACATGCCTGGGTTGCGGGCCAGGTCCCCAGTGGGGGGCTCATGAGAGGCAGCCACACGTTGACCTTTCTCTCACACTCTTTCTCCTTCCCTTCCCTATCTTTAAAAAAAATAAATAAAATCTTTAAAAAAAGAAATGGTGCAATAGTTCTAGACATAGTGCAAAGGGAAAATTTGTGGATTTTGATGAATGCTGGAATATAGGATATAAATATGGCAAAAAGAGGTGATTCCAATGGTATCTTGGGGACAGTTTACATTGACTCCCATGAGCAGATTTGGCACATCTGTCCCTAACTTCCTATTGAGAGATATCAAATTGTTAGTTTAATTAACCATGGTATGAATTATCACATTGCAAATTAGGGCATGTTAACGGGGGAACTGGCTGTTAAACATGTACTGGAATAGCACTGGATGGTGCTTAGTCTTCAAACTAAGCAAATAAAAAATTGGTAGTTCTAGGAATTGAAAAAGGTAAATCAAAACAAAGATGATTTAAATAGAAAAAAAGGTAAATAAGGAAAAAGAAGCATGATTTTTCTGGTTGAGCTAGAGGAAAAGTTTGTTCGAGAGTCTCTTGGATTTGAGGTTGCAGAGGTTAGTGCTATGCTTGGTACCAGTTCTACATTCCACTGGTATTTGTTGACGAACTAATTTGTGTGCCCTCCAATAGGAAAATCAAGTAGGAAGTTGGAAACGTAAAATTCGAAGACAGAACTACATGCACAACTAGACACACACATGCACACTATAAAATCATCTATATGAAGTAGCAGCAAGAGAGATCATTAAGAAAATGTAAGCGGGGTTATAAACAGGAAGATAAAGGGCAAAATTTTGAGCTATTTATGACCAAAGGTGTTTGAAAAGGAGATGAAGTGGCATTGTCAAAATCCAGTGGTGGGAGGTGGGAGATGGAGTGAGATGTTGTAGAACAAGTAAGCAGGGAATCTGAGAATCTGCCAGAGGGTTTGATGAGTAGTGATCTGCGGAGGGGCAGTGCTGGTCAGCAGGTTGGGGTAGAACCCGTGTGTAACATTTCTCCCTATGTGGTCATTGTGAAAATCACCAGGAGGGCTCGTTCACACAGCGTTTAAGGACTCCACTCAGCAGTCCTGATCCAGCAGTGAGTCTGTGCAGGAAGTCTGCAGCCTCTTCTTTTAGAAACATAGTGGAAGGAATTAAGAAGTTCCACGAAATAGGATACAGAACTGTGAGGTTAGAAGGGTACGTTTCTCTTTCGTGCATTTTGGCAATAACTGGGGAAGAGAGAAACATTGGAATTTTGACTGGCAGTGGGCTCATGAAGTATAATTTCAGGTTAGGAATGATTTGAATATGTTGATGAAAAGAGTTTGCAAATCGGAGTAGAGGAAAAGACTAATAATGTGTAAGAAAAAGAAAAAATAAGCAGACTGTGGCCGTGGAGGAGGGAGACGTGATTACCCACTTTTAGGGATGGCCAGGGAGAGAAAAGTGTTGACATTTAAAGTAAGAAGAGAAATGTTGTTAAAGGAAGCATTTAAATGTTGAACATATACCTTATTAATTGGATAAAAGTAGCACTTGTCATTGAAGATTTCTGTCACAGTACCAGATAAAATATATATCAAAGGAAAATGAGAAGTGTTCCTTTCAAAAGGCCAATTGATTAGT
>PVKM010002133.1:0-23760 GCA_004027735.1 Carollia perspicillata | reverse complement strand
TCACTTTTAGAGATGGCCAGGGAGAGAAAAGTGTTGACATTTAAAGTAAGAAGAGAAATGTTGTTAAAGGAAGCATTTAAATGTTGAACATATACCTTATTAATTGGATAAAAGTAGCACTTGTCATTGAAGATTTCTGTCACAGTACCAGATAAAATATATATCAAAGGAAAATGAGAAGTGTTCCTTTCAAAAGGCCAATTGATTAGTTTTCCTCTGGGGTTTAAAACTTGATTCATACTCAAAAGGTTTTTAAATACTTTTGTTTTCAAAGGGATCTAGCTAACTGGCAAAGCTCTACCCTTGTCCTAAAGGCAGCTATAAAATTAAGAATTCACGGTCTGGTTAGATCAACTGATACCATTCTGGAGATTTCAAACAGGAAGGTCTTTTATGTAAGGAATTGTTTAGAAAGGTGTTAGGAAGGTGTTGAAAAGGGTAGAGGGGGTTTTACCCAGAGGCTAGGAAGATACTTCCTTCCCTGGACAGAGGCTATGGCCCTTTCCTGGCCACCGAGCAACAGGCATTGCTGAGGAAGCTGCTGGTAACACTGCCATCGCTGCTGGGCAGGGGCCAGACCGGCTGCCGCTGCTGGATCTTCTGATGATTCTGGCACCCACAGTTCCAGCTACTGCACCTGCTTGAGCTGGAGGCATCGTCATGTTCCCCTTGCTCCCACTTCTAATTTATTGCAAGCTTCTCACAGGCCAACTTTAGTTAACTTCCCTTTGCAAGGGAGTCTTGGAAGTGCTGTTTTCAACTAAGGCCCTGTGATTCTGAGAAGAGCCCAGAAAGAAGAGAATTAAATTCAGCGCTGATAGACAATATCTGCATCTGTCCATACCTACCTCCCCAAAGGGGAAAGATAGGATGCTTGAGAACGTACAAGGCTGATTGGAATAACGTAAGAAATGCTATGTAGATACAGTGTTATAACAGGCTGGCTGCATGTTACCTGAGTTGTAAGATTCCGACATTTCTTCCTACCTTTTCCCATTATATTTTTATATATAATGATATAATCCAGATGTATCCATGATATAATCCATTAGTGATCTAATCCAGAGCTTTTCTCACGAACATCAAACAAAACAGACACACATACACATCTACTATCTATCTATCTATCTATCTATCTATCTATCTATCTATCTACCTACCTACCTATCACCTATATATCATCTTTCTATGCCTTTATATCATCTATCTATGCCTTTACATTTATGAGGCAATCAATATTTTGAGAACATTTCTAAATAGTAGATTATTTATATAAGAGTCACAGAATAGCATAGCATAGACTGATTTCTTATTGAAATTTTCAGAAGATTGTTATGAATTATTTTCTATGTGCATTGCACTAGGCTCAAAGGAAAGTAAAATGATCAAGCAGGTCAGCTAATATTTATTGACAACTGATTTTGTGCTTAGAACTTCCCTAAGTGGTATATAATATCCTATGACGTCCTTGTAGCTACCCTATTAAGTATGGACTCCGATCATATCCACAGCCAGGAAAATAAAGAAAAAACCCGAACAGCAACAAAACAGGAATCGCAGAGAGTTTATGCAGCTGGTCTAACCTCACATTTCACATTTCACAAAAAGTGGTGCAGTAGTCAGGGAACAGAATCTTACAGTATATAAGGGAAATGCAGTGTGTGTGAAAACATTTTAATATAAAGTAAAAGCTCTGTGTACCATAAGCATTAAACAGAATGGGTTGAGAAAGTACTTAGAAATAACTTTTTTCTATGTCAGTATGAATTCCAGTTGTGCAGTCAATATTCCAAATCTTAGTCTCTATTTAAATGTATTTTATGAAAGGATTTTATTAAGATCACCTAAAAGGTGTATGTGGGTGTGTGAACTTTTTCAGGATGATTTTTCTGAACTGTCTGCTTCAGATGTGACTGGAAATTTACAACACACTTTTAGTAAAACAGTGACATTCTATTAATGCTGAGACCATTTTGAAATGTCTAAATTTAGAAAAATTAATGATTTTGTATGATTAAGGTGTGTTGAAGTCTTGACATCATTTCCATTCTAACAAGAGAAACTAGAGAACTCTGAAGCGGAACACACACATGCATATCACGTGTTTATACATACATGATATACCACGTGGCATAGAAAACAGTAATAGAAGAGCAAACAGTACTGTTCTACTCCTTTTGAGATCATACCACTATCTGTAAACTTCTCTAATTTCTCTGTGCTGACCTTTGGATGCTAACCAGAGTTCTGATCACTATCCCAGTTGGTCAGTTTAATTCTTTCGGACAGCCTGTGCAAACATCAGGTGAGAATGTCTCAGACAAGTCAACAGAATAATGTCAGACCACCATATTTTAATTAAATCACGTGCATAGATAATCAGACTGATTCTAAGTGCTAATGTACTGTTTCTTCTCCCAATGTACATTTATATAACTATACATGAATTCGGGGAGGCAAATTTCATGAGTTTTTTTTCTTGTGAAATGAGGAGAAAGAAAAAACAGAAATGATGATTTAAACAAACAAGTGCTAAAACATCAAAGAGTTTGAGGCTAAGAATTAGGATGGCCCTGGCCAGTGTGGCTCAGTAGGTTGGAGCACTGCCATATAACCCAAAAGGTTGTGGGCTCAGTTCCTGGTCAGGGCATATCTTAGCTTGCAGGTACCATCCCCAGTTGGGGTGCATATGAGAGGCAACTGATCGATGTTTCTCTCTCACATTGGTCTTTCTCTCCCTCTCTTCTCCTCTCTCTGAAGTCAGTAAGTATGTCCTCAGATGAGGATAAAAAAAAGAGTTTGGATGGATAGTTAGAGCTTAAACAAAATTGTGGAAGAGGAAAAATTAAAGTGGAGGAGAAATGATCAATCTAGGTACTTGGAGAGGAAGAAGAGTGAGTTCAGAGTGGAGGCAGATGTGTGCATACAGGTGTGCAGGCATCCAGCCATGTCATGTGAAACAGAGACATTTACTGAAAATGATAGAAGATACAAGAAACACTGTACATGGGATAACGATGCCTCAGTCCCCTTCAAAGTAGGTACCTTGGGACCTCACACAGTTCTTCCATTCACCATCAGCTGACTCATTGTATTTTTCTGGATTTCACTGATGGTATGAAATCTCTTCCCTTTCAAAGGTGATTTTAGTTTGGGGAAAAGCCAGAAGTCACAGGACACCAAATGTGGGTTGTAGTGGGGCTGAGTCACCTAGGTGATTTGGTGTTTCACCAGAAATCTCTGAAAGAGATGTGATACACAAGCAGGCATATTGTCGTGATGAAGCTGCCAATCACCGGTTGTCCATAGCTGTGGCCTTCTGAATCATCCAAATAGTTTCCATGGAGAAATGTTCAAGCTTAATGCAAAGTTTGATGTAGATTTGTTGCTGTACTTTGTCAGCCATTTGGAATGAGGTTGTCACACAGTGAGCATGTTCACTCAATGACATCTACCACCCCCACTGACTAGTACAGTGAAGTCATCATTGTTCATGCATGTGCATTCCAGTCCACTCTCCTTGTCTGTCAGATTACATTGACGTCACACAAACTGTTCTTGTTATATTCACAATGGTGGGACTTCTTCCAGACAGACCTCCAGGCCATATATATGTAAAACAGTGAGTAAGCTTGAAAATAGGAGAGGGAGAGAAAGTGAGAAATTTCCTCTTACAGTCTGATATAATATACTTTGTGTTTTGGTCTTTCTGCCAAGACCAAATAATTAATTTAGAGGATTTCTAACCTTCAAAGAGATGAGCACTTTCTTTTAAGGAGAATAAGATGGGGTCTGAAGAAATTTTGACCCTGATAAGAGTCAAAGAGAATCAGTATTATTATATCTGTATTACTTTACATATTTCTGTGGGGAACCCTCACATCTGTTTTTCCATTTCATCCTCACAGTAACACTGCAAAGTGAGAAAGACAAATATTCCACTCCTCATTTTATAGATGGGAAACTGGAGTCTATTGAGGTCAAATGACTTGGCTAAAGTCGAACTGCTGATTAGAACCAAGGTCTCCGAAGACTGCATCTAGAACTCTTTCTAACACACCTGCTGCCTCCCCTGTAGGCCTCTTGAAAGCAGCTTCTGACATAAGCGTTACATTTTCTTCCTTTGGACAAGTTCTTTTTATTCACTTTATTTTCCTGCATTAGGAACTTTGAGAGGACTAACACCTTAGTGTATGTACAATGGATTTTTCCTATTAGGTAACCCTGCCCTTTGCTTCACCCACCACACAGCTGGACTAAAGTAATTCGAAAGGAATGTTGTCATGCCAAAGACTCAGGGAAAAGTAGGTTGGGTAAAAATCAATTTATTAAAAGAAATTCAGGTTTTTTAAGAGTCCCTTGGTCAAACATTAGGCTGTTCTTACCACAAAAATACATAATAATTTTATGTGTTTGGATATATAGCAAAAAAGTAAAAAAAGATTAGTTTTTCTGTAAATGTGACTGCTTACAAAGCCCTAGAATGGTTACTTTCAAAAAGCTTAGAAACCAAACTCATAAAAACACACAGCACTGTTTTAACACATAGAAGTGTTAGATCGCAGAAGAGAGAGTTATTTTGACTATTAAATAATAGTGCCATATTTTTTCTCTTAATGGTGAACTTCGTTGATTTGTTTGGGAAGTTCTCTCAGACAACTCTGAGAGATAAATTTGTTCCAGGTGCTCATTAAAAAAAAAAAAAAAGCAAAAACAGATACTCATCAAGCAAGATTAAGGCCTAGTTTTGTTTTTCTCTGGCCTAGAACTTGGCTTGTTTGTTCCACATGAGCTGAAACTCATGTGACTTTCTTCCCTGTAATCTAATCTGTCAGCATACAGGATTCACAGTGGTCAGTACTAAGAGATCTGTTACTCCCAACAGTCTGTTCTCTTTAAATAGAATCCACTTGAAATGAAACCGGGGATTGTATTTCCCTCATGGCAGATAAGCATTGACAACTGAATTACAGTACTAGATTTTCTCAGATGTTTCAGTAAATTCACAATGTCGAGGGAACTGAAACTTAGAAAAGGAGAGAATAGTATTGCTGCCCACGTAAGAACTGTGGAAATTATGTGGCTCCCTTCAATTGTCCACAAACAGGCAATAATGTATAATAATTCCTAGAAATGCAATGTGATTCTAGGACCACATTGCCCACTAGACAGTATTCAGAGTTTCAGTATTTGAATAGCTGAGTCGGCTGAAGGCAGCGGCCAGGAAGCTGGAAGAAGGGGCTAAGAGAACATTATAACAGAACATGGGCAAAGCGAAAGCTCAATTAATGGGAAACATTGTGCTGTTTTCTGTGTTTGTTTTGCTTTGCTTCACAAACATTTTTTACTTTCATTAGATAAAAGAAGGAGATAATGAATAGAGGCTCTAAAATGTGACCTTTTATTGTGTACATGCATAATAACTAATATGGATTTTATAGTTCTATATTACAGAGTAGGTTCGGAAGTACAACAGATGCCCTGTGGAGGTAATGCACTACTAGAAAATGGTACAACCTGCTCAATAGATGCAAAACACAATTCTATTGAAAAGGTACTTAAGAAAGTATTCTTACGTATTGTTATGCCGAAGAGTTATAACTAGGGGTGGTTTTCTAAGAAATCTCCATGTTCAAATCACCCCATTCCTCAAAGCATCCTAATGTTGTCGGTGGAAATGAGGTTCTTCCACAGGACCAAGAGGAAAGCATTCCAAGGATCCACACGTCGGAGATCGTAAGGCAAGATGGTTTATTCTTGTGAAATCTGTCCCTGGGTTTCCAATTTTCCATCTCCCTCCATCATGCCATAGGAAAAGTCTATTGTGTTGTCAGAAAGGCTGAAATGAAAGCCAGTGTCTAGAGTTTCTGATTTATATTTAAGCTCAGTCCTTTTGGAGCCAGCTCAGTCTGCCATGTGTCACAGTAGCTACGACACACGTGGTCATATACTTTTATGAGAGAGAGAACGAGCAAACACATAGGGTGAGTGCATTACCATGAGGGTGAGAGAGATAGAGAGCATCTATGTTCCTCTGAGATTATATTAGCATGGATTTGGGAAGGACCAGGTGCGTTTTCAAAATTACCAATCAATTTCCTAAGTTTTCACAGGCTTTTGATTGGTCCACCCCTATTAGACAGGCACGCCCCTTGGTCAAGCACCTCTCCCTGAACCCCCAACAATCTGATACTGGAAAAAGTAAAGGGAACGTTAATCCTCTTGGCAGAACAATGCTATGACCCCCTGGGGTGTGAAGCTGTAGCTTCCTGGTGAGGCAAATAGGCTCATGCACCCAAGGTTAATGATAAGTGCAAAGTCAAATTCCCTTTGCTTCCCCTTTTCCTATTAATGATTAACTACAGACAGCAGTGTTCCCCCCAGAAGACCTTGAACTTTATAATCCTACAAGGGTAAGTAGATGAAGGTCTCATCTTCTGCAGCTTCTTCTTGCTGCTAAAGCACATAGTCCTGTCTATCCCTAGGCTCAGAGGGTCTTCCTATCTGCTAAAGGAAGAAAGGAGGAAAAGGAAGGGGAGTCCTTGCACAGAGAAGAGGGATTTTGCAAAGTCTGGGTTAGTCTGTTTCTGTCCTTGAGAGGCAGCATATATGATGTCTAGAGGATGGCACTACTGGACATGCTGGCATCCTTGTTGTATTCTAGAGGTGACTAATTTGATGAGAAGGTTAAAAGACATAGCCCAGAATTGAGGGGAATTATAGTAACGGAAGGTCTGGTGAGAGGTAAAAACCAGATGATAGAGGGAGGGACTAACTCTGCAGTGTCCCAGCTTAGCTTGGAAACATGGCTTCCCTGGAGGAAGGTGTGTTAACGCCTATTTAAAATCTTCTTGCTTACCTTACCTAACTCAAATCAGGCTGAGGAAAACATTCTAAGATTCTCTTCCTGCCCACCCCACCCCCCAAATGTATGTCCTTTCTTTCTGAACCTTTTGGACAGAGAGAGTAAAACAATTTTAAGTGAAGATGATAGATATCCCCATACCTCTCTAACTCAACCATCTAGTTCTGACAACAAGTAAATCCAGCCAATCCACTGAGTCTCATTTCAGGAGATGGCAATGCAGAGGAGCTTCTAAAATGAGGCCTGTACCATGTAAACAAGAAGCCAGGTAAACAGGGTCATAGATATACATCCTATAAAAACAGAAGGAAGAACACAAAGGTTAGTGAATACAGTAAATCATAAACCACTAGTAGGATACAATGGAAGCAATGGGAATTAGACATTGAGCTTAATAAAGTGGAGAGTATGAGCCTGTTTGCTTCACCAGGAAGCTACAGCTTCACACCCCAGGAGATCATAGCATTGTTCTGCCAAGGAGATTAACTCTCCTCCCTTCTCCCTCATGGTACCAGATTGTTGGTGGCAGGCATAGTGGAAGATGCTTGACCAAAGAGGCCTGCCAGTCTAACTATGGGGGTGGGGCTGTGAAAAGTCTGCAAAAACTTGGGAAGTTGATTGGTCATTCTGAAAAAACACCAGGTCCATCCCAAACCCAAGCTAATATAATTCTAGGGGACCAGAGAAGCACACTTTCTCTCTCTCTCTCCCTACCCCCCACTTGGTAACACACTCACCCCATGCGTTCATGTGCTTTCTTGCACTGGAGCACTTGACCATGTGGTTCCAGATGCTGCGGGTAGACTGCATGGCCTCCCCAAAGACTAAGCTTTAATATGGCGCAGAATGTCTGGACATTGACTCCATTTCTTGTCCTTCTTTTTAATGGTGGTATGGACAGAAGAGGGGACCAAGGGGCAGCCTTCCACACAAATAAACCATGTTGCCACACTACAATCTCCTGTGCATGGGTCCTTGAAATGCTTTCCTCATAATTCTGTGAAAAAGCCTCATTTCCATTGGCATTACGAACAGCCTTCAGATGTCCGTAACAGACGATGGAACAAAAACAGTTTCTCCGTTGATTTGCCACCTTCAATGTTCTGGTATGTGTTCTCCTCTTGAAAGGACCTGCACATTACACGGTGGCATGGCAATTTTATGATGGCCCGAGTCATAGGCACTTCCGTGGAATCTTTGGAGATCGGGAAATGCTAACAGCTAACATTGATATAGCACTTCTTATATGCCAGATTCTAATCTAGGTGCTTCACATATAATAATTCACCCAGCCCTTCTTAATGACCCTGTTTTACATGGGAGGAGTTGGACACAGAGATGTTGGGGAACTCACTCGAAGTCTTGCGATCAGTAAATAGAAGAGTTGACACTTCCTCCTGGAAAGTCTGAGTCCGGAGTCAATGCCCATACCCAGTAGTCCACAGCCTTTCTGGGAAGTGAGGAAAGCAGGCCCAGTGTGTCTTAAGGAGCCCTACTTCCTCTGTGCCACTGTAGTCCCACCACTCACACAGTTGGTCCTCCTACCTGGAGCTTTCTATACGAAATCTGCCCTTTTGTCTACTCAAAATTCCCTGCGTTTGCTCACGGAAGAGTCTCCCATTGCTCTAGTTGTCATTCTCCAGAAAGGGACAGCATGAGAGAAAACTACTCCCTCCATAGAGTGGAACTCAGATACAGGAGGGAAAAGGATTCTGATTAAATGAATCCACCCTGAGTCAGAAAGGTGATGAGCAAGCTTATATTTGTATTAACAAAAGGAGCAATGATTTCTAAATTAAACCTTAATTTATAGAATTTTGGCCACATTCTACAAGTTTTAAAACATGTAGTTATATTGGGTGAAACTGTAGGCAATGGCCATTTTAGGACAAAAATGATCGAATATCAGCATTGTCATCTGGTTCCACCTAATAATATAGGAGGAGAAGCTTCTTGACAGCCCATAAAACTCACCCACCCATTAGCCTAGTAAGACTAATGGTTAAAATCAGCCCAATCCCAGGCAGGAGCCTCTGGTGCTGTCCTTTAAACCCTCAGACTGCATTTTGGAAAGCTGGCATTTTGTTGGGCCTACCGGCTTTGCTGACCGAGGAAGAGCGGAGTGTGCCTTGGAGTTGCTAACCCACCAGCTGAAAGCCACTTTGCAGTGGCTTTGTGGGAGCCGCTTCCAATGCTGAGCCCTCATTCTGCTCAGAGACACTCCTCAAAAGGCTGCTGGCAGTAAGAGCTGCCGAGTGCTCAGCTATCTGCCTTGATCTGCTTCCAGTCACCTTTGGATAAACCCGTCGTGCAGAGTATACAGGGACATCTGTGGACTTGCTAAAAGAGAAAAAGTATTTCAGAATGTTTGTATAAAGCTCACCGTGTTGTAATCTGGTAATATTCGGGTTTGCAAGTATAAATGACCACATATTTTCTGTGTGCATGTGTATGTATGGGAGCACGTATGCATATATGTTCACACTACGCGGTGTTCTTGAAATGAGCCCCAAACTGAAAGGTAAACATCCATGTATCCAGGTGTTTAAGACGCAGACTAAATTGTTCTATAATATGTAAAATGATGATCCAGCTTTGTAAGGATAAAAAGATGGTTTCAAAACCCTGTTGAATCACTGAAGAAAAATTGTACTTCATAAGATTTAAAGGTTAATTACATTTTGGACAACTGTATTCAGAGTTTGAGTGAATTAAGTTTCATCTACTCCTCACCCCGCCCCCCCCCCAGAAGCCTCTATTCCAGCTCATCATGGATTGACAGTAGTTTTTCACTAAATGCAGTATGGTTGCTGCTGAGTCTGGAGTATGTGGTCCCCTGAAGTCCTGTTCTGGCCCTAGGAACACTGTCCGCTCCTATCTTGTGGAATATGTTTAACGTTGGCTTCAGGCTGCATCAAAAAAACCAAAAACAGCACACATCAAATCCTAGGAATAAACACATAGTCTTAGAATAAACTGATATCCACCCAGCTGAGCTTGTAAGAGAATTTCATAGGCACCGAGTCAAGAAAATAATCATAAATGTTGTGTATGAATACATATTTGCTCTAGTCCAGTCACTCCTTCTATTCATCACAGTTTCTTTTAACATCTGCTAGATGAGTCCTCACGAAAAACAGTTTTGAGGGCTATTCAGCTATCACTATTATCATCATTTGGGGGTCCATAGGATTTTTAATTTTCTTTTGTTAAATCAAGAAGTATGTCAGTTCAAATGTAATTTCTTAAGAGCTATTTTAAGTGGGGGAAGTGTTCGCGTTAGAAGAAAGTCAAGAAAACTCGATGACTCCGGCTCCTTTATTTTTTTTCCCCTGCCCTGCTTTCTCCACCAAAAGCAGCATGTGGTAAAGTGCTTGCACCACAGACACTGGCCTTTTCTTCGTGTGGAAAAAGGCTGTGCTGTTTTACCGTGGCCTGCGGGCCAGGCGCCGCTGCGTGCCAGGGCTTCTGCCCTAATGGCTTCTCCAAGCGCGCAGCACCAGCTGGGCACAGAGGGGCTGAGCCTGCACGCCGGTTGTTTGCTCTGTGATCTGGAGCGAAGGCTCTGCTCTCCAGAGCCTTCCTCTGTCCTTCCTCTCCCTACTTGCTTTTCCTCTGCTCCTTTTTATCAGAGACTTTGCACAACATGTGTCAGAGTTTTCCCACGGTGGATGGGAAGGTCGGCTGTCTTGAATTTTTATTAGAGTGGACACAAATGGGATATATGTCCAGGAGAGCCAGGTTATTAGATTGAAACCCACAGATTTGTATCCCGCAGATGGAGTTTTTATTTATCTGCTATTGCTGCATTTTTATGATTCACAGTGGCCATGAGAATTAGTGAGAAAAGTGTCTGCAGCCATGTTGGGCTCTGAAATAAATCTTGGCTTCATTACTTACGGACCTTGTAAACTTTTCTGTGCCACTGTGGCTCCATCTACAAAGTGCAGGACTGAGATACATATAAAGAACCATGTGAGAGAGTGCCCAGCTTGTCCTTGGTACTCAACACATCTTGGTTATCTGTGTTATTATGAAAGCAATTGTATAGGGTACTTGATAGAAGTGAAAATGCCCTGTGGTTCTTTTAAAGTATTAATTGAATATATAAAATATTTATACCACTTAAGTTCACTTTATTTTACTTATGGTAAACTATGAAGTGAGGATGTATTTTGGCAATACTTGGAAAAGTAAATGTGATTTTAATTCAGATTAAATTTAGAGGCAAGCTATCACAGAAATAATTTCATAGAATTTTTAAAAAGTCAACATTTATGTGGTTGTTTTTGGCCTTAACTTTAAGGTATTTATAACCACAATTGACAAATAAATTACTGAATTTGGAAATTAAAAAAAAATACCAGAAATTAAGAATGTATTGCTTGATACTAGCTCCTTGGTGTGCTCAACGTGAGCCCTGACTCAGAAGCATCAGCATTACCTGGGAGCTTGTTAGGAAGGCAGCCTTCCAGGCCCAGATCAGGACCCAGGTACCAGAATCTGCATCTCACAAGTGCCCTTGGTGATTCATAGGGACATCGTGTAGCCAAGTCACAACATTATACCAGTAGATGGACAGCATTGCTTCAATACACCAACTGCTGAGAAAACCTGTGTCTTGAGGAGCTTATACTACTTGTGCCCTATCTATAATAATTCCTAGAAATACTTTCATATTTGTAAAAGAACAGTTCTTACATCAAAAGGATAAGCATGTCTACTTTTCTGTAAATTTTACTGATTCAGATTTATTGTCTTTTTATTTCTGAGCAAAATAGTCACAATTCCACTTAGAAAAGTGTCGGTAAAGGTTTTTAAAGGAAACCACATCTCTAATAAGTCGTATTTGGTTTGCAGAAGGAACAGGCAAGCTGCTGCCCTGGGCCAGATCTGGCGAGGGGCCTATTTTGGGGCATAGAAACACAGCTATGCCCAACTGTTCACACACTGCCCTGGCTGCTTTCATATTACCATGGCAAAGCCAAGCACTTGCAGCACAGACAGTATGGCCCACAAAGTCTAAAATGTTTATTATGTGCTCCTGTGTAGGACAAAGCTTCCTAGTCCTGGTCTACGCTCAGCATCCCCAGGTTTCCTACAACAAATGTCTATCAAACCTCCTGTGTGTGTCAACTGAGGTTTAAGAAATGGAAAGGAGCCTTGTCTTCAAGAAGGTGATCCTCAACATAATCTTTCTTTCATGCTACATGTCATTTTAAAATATGATGCCTAGCTTTAAATTTCAAATGCGCTTTAACAAGTATAGAGTAGCAGGGTATCCTGTGCCCCATAACAGTGTTTGGGTCAATGACAGGCTACATGTACAACCCTGGTCCCACACGGTCGTACGAGAGCTGAACAATGTGTTGCCTAGGGACCTGGTAGTCAATAGGGGTGAAACCTCTCTGTTCAGCAAACAGCTGTCTGAAAGGGCTTTCATACATAAGCAGGCCCAGTCAACACTGGAAGGGATTTTCCTCCAGGAATAATCAGCTTACCTAAAATCCGAGACAATGCTTCAGCTGCACTTGCAGACTCACCGCCTACTTTCATGTTATGTAATGAATAACAATTCTTGAATTGTTTAAAACATTCAGAGCTAGGAGTAAATTCGACATCCTGGTTGGGTTCAGCTTTTTTTTTTCCCAACATGGCAAACTGCTTTTGCTGAACACATCGTACGGGTTTGTAGCCCAGGAGCGATGGGCTATAGCATATAACCTGTATGTTATCACACTAGTTACATGGTGTTTGCTAGTGCACTAGTTTAGTGCACTTACATTAAGCAATGTGGAATAGTCTACCAGTAGAAATAAGTGGGTGGTTACTTCAGAATGTATCATTCTTGAAAAATGTTTTTTTCTTTACTTTGTTGAGATTTAGGATGGTGGTATATCACTATGTAGAGTAGAATACAAAATCTGGAGAGGAGAAAGAAATGTTTTTTGCAGAGCTCATCATCACATACATCGGGGAGTCATCTGTGACCACAACTACAATCCTGTGACCACAAGCTTGCGTACCCTGACTCCCAGATTACAGAGACCACTGTGGCCAGATGCAATTCAGTGACCAGTGGCCACAGTCAGGCCAGGGCCAGGCAGTGAGCCAGTGTGATCTGCAGTCCTGGGTTTGGGCAGCAGCGGTCACCGTGATGTCCTCCCTGTACTCACTGGCCCCACTTGCCCGATCTCCCCGGTCCCATCCTGTCATTCCAGCCTGTTCACCACCAGACTTCCCAGCAATTCCTGAGCTCACCGGTACCTTTTCAACAATTCCTTCTCTGCCAAAATTAGTTTTACTGTTTAGAGCCAATAACTTGACATATTCCTGTTAATGGTGGGAAAAAGAAAAAAATCCAGTGTAACCACTATCATTTAATGTCATTATTGAAGTGGTATTCCATACCTCAAGCAAAATTTTAAAAAAGCTTTATTTAAAACTTTGAAATATAGGTGGTTGCCAGAGGCTGGCGGGCAGGTGTATGGCAAATTGTTTAATGGGTACAGAGCAGCAATTTTCAAACTTTTTCATCTTGTGGCACATATAAACTAATTACTAAAATTCTGTGGCTCAGCAAAAAATACTTTTTTGCTGGTCTCACAAAAAATACTTTGATTTATTCATCACACTACATGGCTATTGTGTTGGCCATTGTCCTTTTTTAATTTGACAGCCGAAAGGAAAAGAGGTCAGTGCTCCTGACTAAATAGTCAGGTATCACCTGTTGTAAAAGTTCTTGGGGCACACTGGCATGCATACCGCTGCACGCTGGTTGAACATCGCTAGTACAGAGTTTCAGTTTTCACAGGATGAGAAGAGACCTAGGGACTGGTTGGTCAGAATGTGAATGAACTTAGCAGTGCTGAACTGTACACTTGAAATGGCTAAAAGAATAAATTTTGCATTGCATGTAATTTGTCAACATTAAAAAATAAATTAACAACAAAATAATTTACAATTTAATTTATTGTTAGTTGAAGCATTTATTACTTTTTTCCTGAACAAGGTCAACTAAAAATATGAGTAGCCAATAGCATAGAACAAGGGAAAAACCATAACATTAAAAGATAGCTATTCTTTACGAAAATGATAATTGGGTAGATGACATAATGGAAGAAAAATGTCTTGTGTATAATAATACCCAAGAATTTAAATATCTATTAAACATGGTAAACTTATAAAGTAAAACTTGAATAAAGCAAAAGACAAACCACATTCATTATAGTAAAGATAACAATTTATAAATTATTCTGTGAATTCACTAAAACTGCAGATAAACCAATAGCTATATTTCCTTTGGAATTTTTGAAAATAACATTATTAAGAAAACTACCTATGCAAATTAAATAAGAAATTTTTTTATAAAAGAAGAATGAGGTATGAGTAAGCAATACATTATATTACAAAACTATGGTAATTAAAATGGGCCAGCCCTAGCATAGATGTAAACAGACTGAGAATGAAAGAAAATAACTGAACAGAAAGAAAAATGTGAGAATTTACTATGTGATAAAGATAGCTCGAGTAAGTGGGAAGAGAACATGTAATTAAGTGAAAGATATTTGGACACATGACTCAACCTTTCAGCAATTTCAAAATGAATCAAATACCTGTAAAATATGAAGCGGTAAAGTTATTAGATGAACATAAGTACTAGATAAAAAAAGGAAAACATTAATACATTTGACTACCCCAAACCAAGAATAAACTATGCTGGAATAACATTAATATCATAAACAAATCTCTCCCAAATAGCTGACAAGCTGTAATTCAGAGTCTGCAACACATACCCAAGCAAAGAAGCCACTTTTCTTTCATGTACAAAACGTTTCTACAAATCAATTACATGACAAGGAAAACAGCCAGTACATATGACCAGGGAGTTTACAGATGTATGAATGCTAATAATGATACAAATGGCACAATTCTCATGTATTAAGTGATATTGTCTGATGTCACTCCCTATATTAACTTATTTTTGTTATGATAACTAATGCAGTGCCTTTGTCCAAAGTTCAAATTTATCCTTTTGCAATGTACACTTTACAAGATGAAGACCCCTAATTCACTCTAGAAAAGTACAGTTTTCACTTCTGGGTCAGGTGGTTCATCGACACGAGGTGCTGTCCAGCACTGTTGTGAGGATGGAAAAACAGGCGTGTAGGGTCTGTTCCTAGAAGTATCAGAATCTTTACTACAATGACCATTACATTCTGCCTGATGCAACTATGTTTTCATACAAATAAATTCCTCTGAGTTATTTTGTTTTAAGTTGTATGAAAACAATTATAAAGCAAACATAACTCTTGAAACATACTTCACAATGTGGGGGCAAAGGAATCTATACATTTCATAGTAAGATGATTGTTAGCTTAACCATAAAAAGGTGTAATGGTATAATTAATATTCAAGTGCACCTGTATGTACAAACTTTAGATATGTCTAGTTAAGAGAAGGGGATCCACCCTGGTCTTTTCGGGGTCATTTTCATTTTTAGCTGCTCAGCTCTGTGTGTCTGTGCCACTGAGGAGGCCCTGGTGTCAAACCGACTGGCGGTGTACCTGGGCGGTAGTGCCAGTCGTTTTGATTGGCGGAAGTACATGCTTAAACAGCGTACTTATGCCTTCTCTGGCTCTGCTTCTGTCTGCTCTTGCAAGTATCACGTCTATGATGGACTGTGCTGGGTTCGCCCAACCTTTGGACATAGTGAGTCTGACAGAGCACACTGCGTTCTGGGTAGCTGTGATTGCATGGTCACTTGCAGTTCATGGCCATTTGGTCTCTGTGGGTTGCAGAACCACAGCAAAAGCTACTTTGCAAATGCAATATAGTTTTCTACTGCATATGACCTTTCAATAGGGTGCTAGGTCTATATTTGTATTTTCTTATAGAAACTGGACATAAATTCTACATTCTACAAGGTATCTTTCCCCATCAAGGGTGTCTTTAGAACAATCGAAGCTGCCAGGTCATACGATTGGCTGGCAGGGCAGTTTACCCCCAATCCACTGCAGAGCATTTCCCAGCTGTGGTCCATTCGAAGCTGTCAGCCTTCCATTGCTATCCATAAAGGAATTAGTGCTGTATTTTCAAGTGTAGCATGTGTTGCCTTCAGAACCCAAAAGTACCTAGCAAGCTTTGTGCTTCTTTCTTTGGGTTGGGAGGGGCAAGGTGCAATTGTTTGCTCTTTTCCTTGTAGGATATGCCTTGGAATGCCCACGATCACTGGAACCCAGTAAGTTTGTTGACATGACGGGCTGCAGGAATGGATGTCTCTACCCTAAATGCAGCACCTGGATGACACACTGAAGCATCTACTATCTTACTTACTCCCTCCAGTGTGGCCTAGTACATCCTTGTGTGTCTTACATCCTCTGCTAGAATAAAGAAAGCTTCTTTTCTGATTTACCAGGGTATTTACCAAAGTATTAGGCATATAATTCTTGCACGTGATAGGTGTTAATGAAAGTTACTGAATTAATATTAAACATCAAGCCCATGTAGCTATGAATCACTCAGTATATATAAAATGATGTACTGTGTACTAGATATATTGCCACAGCCAGATAGTATATTGAATACATCCTAAAATACTGTAGAAGTTGAAGTAAAGTTAATTTACCTTGTTTTAAGTGAATATACTTGTTTAACCATTATTGTATGGTGTCTTAAATTTTAGAATTGATTTAGAGTTAGAGAAAAATTGTGAAATAGAGTTCCAGTACCCAACACTGTCCCCCCTTTTACTAACATCTTCCATTTGTCACATGTAGTGAGCCAGCCATGATACATTAGTGGTAAGTACAGTTGCTAATTGATTCAGCTTGATTTCTTTGCTTTTAACCTAGGCGATTTTGTTCTGTTGTGGGATTTCACCTGAGATAGTATATTACATTATTTAGTCATGTCTCCTTAGGTGTCATTTGGTTGTGACAAGGCATCCGATTTTTCTTGTTTTGGATGACATTGGCAGTTTTGGAGAGTACCAATCAGGTATTTGGGAGAATGTCACATGAACATGTTTTTGATGTGCTGAAACGTGAAAAACGGGCAGCCTGAATGTCAGTTTATTGTTCGACTCCTTTTCATCAGCCTTCATGTTCTCAGAGTGAAGTTTTCCTGTCTTGTGTCAGCCATGCTAACACTTCGGGAAGTGGTCACGGTGAATAATAACATAAAAACAAGCCAGCTGTTACACTGCCTTTTGCAATCAAGGAGAGTGTTTAGATTGTAGAGGAGCAAGGCACTTTGAACACTGTGTTCTCCATCACAGTTATCAGTACACGTCTGCTGATTTCGTGAATTAGTATCCCTTTCCTGGTTTCTGAATTTTAGAGCCAAAAAGTTATTCAAATTGTTATTTGAAAGATTACCCCCCTTTTGGTGACAGTTATAAAGTGGAAGCATTTTGTAATCCTTGCACAACTAACATTGCTTGTAAGTCCTCTTCCACTTAAAATGCTGATTTATTACACTCATTTTACAAGAACATTGTAATCTCTTTCTCCCATTTACCAAAACACCTTCTGACAATGTGTGTCAGCACATGACTCCTAGCCATTGTTAATGAGCAATGTTTACAGTAATTAACTCCTCCTAACTTCTATGCAGTTTTAAAATACACTGGTTTCAGCCAAACAATGACATGTTTTTAGAATGCTCGCTATTTGTTATATGAAATTCCAGGTGAGTTCCATAGTGGAAATCTACTTCTCACATGCCATTCTGTCCAGGGTATAGGACAATTGTATTTACAAATAAAGAATGGATGCCAAATGAGTGGCGTGTTGTAAGATTTAGTCACAGTATCCACAGCCTCTTGCATGTTTTTCTCCTCCGTAAAAAATAAGTGGGAGAATGGGATAAATTTAATTTCTTCCACCCAGAGTTAAGCTGAGTGGCCTACCACCTGGGATTTGTCTATCCAATCACAATGGAGAAGCTGAAGATAGTGGCTGTGATGAAAGGCACTGTACTTATTCTATGCGCAGTGGAAAGGACCCAACATTCCCACTGACATGATGTATCTGTGAGGGTGCTATGTATAAGTAATGACTTCTACTACCTTAACTCTGTCCACCAGGAAATGTGGCCTCATACTAACATCACCGCTCGTATTGCAGACCATAGTTCATACCATCCCCTGAGGTTATCTGGTGCTCAAGGTTATAGGCAGAATCTTAAATCATATATTAATTACTCAAGAATGGCCAGGAAATCTACTTAAGAACACAAGTGTATGTAAAGAAGTTTATTGTATGATAGCTGTAGAGTCAATAGAACTACTGGTACCAATAAATTCTTGCCAATAGATTAGGCATTTTAGTCGAAATAGGCAGATTCTTAGAAGACACAATTTACCAAAGATAACACAAGAGTAAATTAAAATGTGAATAGTCCTGGGTCTGTTAAAGGAATTAAGTCCACAATTTAAAGCCTATGTACCAAGAGAACTGCAGGTCCAGGTGGTTATATCAGTGATGTCTTCAATGGAAACAACATCAATCCACACCCCAAAAAATCTTCTAGAGAAAATAAACAGGAAAACACATTCCAGTTTGTTTGATGAGGACTTGGGCTTCCCCAAACCAGACACAGATATTATAGGAAAGGAAAATCACAGACCGACTTCTGCTATGAACATGTGGCAAATATCCTAAACAACATATAAACAAATCAAGTCAAAATCAGAAACGACTTCCAGTATTTATTCAAAGAATGCAAAGTTTAACACTTGAAACTCAATTAATGCAAGTGAATACATTAACAGAATAAGAGAATTATAAAATCGCTTCAATGTGATATAAAAATACTGATAAAAGTTAACTCCCATGTATTGTAAACTTATGTAATAAAGTTTAAATAGAAAAGGCCTTCTTTAATCTGACATAAGTAGTTAAAATAAACAAGGACAAATATCAAACCTATGGTTGAAATATTGAGGCCTTTATCAAATCAGGCATGAGCCAAGATGCCTTTTGTCACTGCTTGTTTCCAGCCCTCTATGGTAGTGTCTACTCGTGGACAAGGAGAAAGAAAAAGAAATGTTAGAAAGATGAGGAAGCATAATCAAAATGGTCATTTTTTTTGCAGATAACTTCAATTTTACCTACAAAATTCTAAGGAACCTAGTAATTAATCATTAGAATTAGTGAGTGAGTTAAGCCAGCTTCTTCATACAAGATTAAGAAGCATCAGTTGCATAAATGCATCGAAAGACTGTTACATTTGCATCAACCCATTAAACTGTTATTTTAGATACATTCTGCAATTTGAGCAAACATAACAGACAGAAAACAGTTCACTGTTGTATGATTTTCTTTGCGTAATATTTAAAAACATGGAAAACCAAAATACGTTGTTACCAGTCAGGTCAGTGTTTTCATCTGGGCAAGAGTGGAGACGTTGCCAGGGGAGATGGGGTTCGTGTGGTGTCATGAGAAAAACATTTTGGGGACCACGCATGGGAGGATGAGGTGTGGTGGTAAGATTTACTGAAGCTGGAGCAAACAAAACACACTGTTTCCCGGGTGCCCAGAGTCTGTGTCTTATTCACCGCCAGGTGGTCCCGCATCCTCCCACAATGGAAGAAGTGCAGCCATGTCTTTATCATGGGGGCTTTATCAAGCCCCAAAGAGTGACCAGGGTCCAGAAATGCTGTGCCATGAGCTGCGCCCATGCCAAAGCTCAGTTCAGTTCAGTCCGTCCACACCCGGCCAGCAGGGGCTCTAGCGGGGCCGAGCTGTGGCACCACAGCTCACACTTGGAGCCCAGCTTGGAGCCCTGCTTAGGGCCACGTGGCTGCTATGGGGAGAGCTCGCCAGCGCGTGAAGGAATGTGCGAACGTGTGCTACTGGAGTGATCTTTGTTTGACTTTGATTATATTACCTCAGGCCTTCAAACGGAGCAATTTCTCTCCCAATCCTTCGGCAGTTTGTCCCGGGTCCTCCCCTTATCTGCACGGTCTTTTTCCCAGATTAGGGACCTCCCATTCCTGGTCACCACCTACACGCATGCTGTGCCTGCCTCAAAGTAGGAGGACTGCACCCTGCGCTATCTTGCTACTGGGCATGCGCCCAGCAGAGGACTTTCCCCCTTTATTGTTTTTTTTTTCTCTCTCTCTCTCCACAATCCCGGTTAATGGCCGGTTGTACCCAAAGGAGATTGACTGGAAGCTGGTCCTCACCCGCTAAATGGGGGGACAGAGGGGTGTTAATCCTCTTGGCGGGGGTTCAGCTATACCCTGGAGTGCGCGAAGCTGTAGCTTCCAACCTAAGTTTCGCCGGTTCTTTCCCTTCTCCGTTGTTAAGGCCCAGTTACCATCGCTAAGGCAGGGATACTGACAGAGGGGATGGAGGAGACTTGGGTGATGTCGGCCACACTGCTTTGGCTCTGGGCGAAATCACTTTTCTTTAGGGTTCAAACAACCTAGTGAGTTCCCATGGCACTTAGAAGGAATTTCTCATTATGAGCCAGTAAGACCATTGGAGATCTGCCCCCACGCGCTCTCTGCCTTCACCTCTTCCAACACTGGCCTCGGAGCTGTTCCTCTAGCTGCACCTGGAGTCTCCCCGCTTCCCACAGCTATGCCGTCCGTTCTCTTACTTACATTTTACCTTCTCCACGAGGCCTCACCAAAGTTCAGGACGGTGGTGTGAACACCACATGCACTTCAGAAGTCTCCTATGACCCTCTCCAATTTTCCTTTCAGCACTTATCGCTTGGCATGCAAAACCTACAGTGTTGATTTTCAGCCTGTCTCATACAAATGCAAGCTCTGTGAAGATCGATTTTACTTCCAGTGTGCTTTTTGCTGTATCCTCAAAGCTAGGTATACAGAAATGCTTAAATAGCATTAGTGGAATGAATGAATACATAAATGAGTAAAGACAAGACGAGAACAAAAGATGAGGCATGGGCTATGTGAAGAGTGTTTAGAGGATTTCTTCCAGGTGTTGGGGTAAAACACCTTAAACACGGCCTCAAGTTAGAAGCATTCTACAAACGCTGGCTGGAATAAAGGCTCAGGTGAATCATTTGTATACATTTTACTGTTAAAGGAACAAGCAAGCTAAGGGGTTTGTCTACAGCTTGAGGCTACATTAGCTAGAAGGGAGACTCCTGAAAAGAAATTTGATGCCTTAATTTCACCTTTTAATAATAAAAACTGGGATAATACACCAATTTCTTTTAAAATCTGGGATTCTAATCTGCTGAACTTGTTTTGAACTTTTAAATTAAAATACTCACACACGCACACACAAAACGAGCAAAAATCGCCCTACCTTAGAACTATGTCTATTCTTGGAGCTAAATACTCTTTTCACACATATGACAAAATCCCAAAGTAATTGAATTACTGGAGAGATTTTTAGTATTAAAATATTTTTTCCAGATGCCAAAATGCAATGTTGACAAGAACTGATAATATAGCTTGAAAACGTATTTGCTAAGCAAAATCTTTTGAGAGTGGTAATTTGGACAGAAGCGAAGTAGAATTAAGTCGCAACAGGAGTTAGGGAAAATGAGCCAAATAATATGAGATTTACTGGAATCTGGGTAGGGAGTAGCTGAGAAGCTTGTCTGATTCCTTTCCAGTTTTTTTAAAAAGGATTTTTGCATTGCCCTTTCATGGAGACTGGACTTCAAGGATTTATTAGCAACGGTCACCAGGAAGGTGTGGGAGAGACCCTTGTTCACACCGTCGTTTTCAAGAGCATGAACCCCTCACCTTTTATGACGATTAATTAAATCATTGGAAGAGGAATTTGGCCTCTGTATGAATATTTTAAATGTAAAACATTCTTTAGAACAGCAGTTCTTAATCCAACATGCCAAGATGCACACTCGGGGAGTTTTAAAAATAGCTGACAGCCAATTTTCTACCTCTGTACTTTGAGTTTGTATTTTCCAGAAGGAAGGCCCAGGTATGATAATTGTTCTATGTTCTTTTAAAACTTTAAAACTAAAAAGTAATTTTTATTTATTCATTTTTCAGATTTTCATGTTCTTCAGAGTTTAAATAAGCACCAGGGTTTGAAACCCATTACCTTTATGGGAGTTGCAATTTCATTTCTGAATACAATATTTGAAACTCTGGGATGGTTAAAGCCAACTGTGGTTAATGAACCTGTATGTGCAAAGAGCAAAAAATGGGATAATAAGTCTGTTACATGTTAATATAAAATTCTAAATATGTTTTCTTAAACATGTTAATAATTTTAGTATGTAAATAGAGATAGTGTCTATCTGTTTATTGACTTTTTTCATGTACTCATTCCCTAAAATAGTAGATAACTTATTTAAGGAGAAGATAATGACTTGTTTTTGTGATAGTTTAAACATTTCCTCTTCTTTTCTATCATTATTCATTCTTACTTGGCAATGGAATTAGTTTATTTGCTAGAAACAGTACTTGAGTCACTTCCTAGAATTATTATAATTGTTTAGGACTAGAATTTAATAAAACACAAATTGAATGAATGGCACAGCAAAGCTACCATTAGTGATCAGCTAGCAAGCTTGTTTCCATCAGAAATGCAGGATGTAACTAAAGACGTATGTGAAGGTATGTGGTCATTCTTAGCGCTATCAATTACAACTACTTGGGTACTCAAGTCTCTGTGCCTTTGAATCATTCCTGGTAAAACAGTTTCATCCTTGTTATTAAATTTCTCATCATGAGCACATTACTCAGGGCAAATCTTTCTTTAGCCAATGGAAAAATCCTTTGAATAAGAGTCTTAACACCTTTGCATAACGTAAGACTGTCTTTTGGAAACTCCTTATATTTCAGAGTTCTTTCATGTCACAGCCCCTGAATGCCAGCTCTTGGGCCGCGTGGTTAATTACACTTCTGAACATGATTTCCTCCTCTCTTCTTTGGCACGCATTCCTCCCCTTGTGAAATGCTTCGGGGTTGTGAATCTAGTTTCTCTCCGCGCCTCGTCTTTAGGCATATAATTGCTTTCTAAAATCCCCCGAGACTGTGGATTGAAGTGACTACTTTTTTTCTGCTCGGCAAAGGAAAGGTTGATGTGTAGAGCAGAATGCTGTTATTTAGTTGGGAATTTGGCCACACCTCTGGGACGTGTGACCTGGTTTGACGGAGTGCTGAGGGATTTTTTTCCCCTAATCACTAATAGTCAAAGATGTCTTCTGTAACTCACGGGGTGGTCTCCCCCGTGAGAACTGGCTTAGTACTAACTTACATGGGACTCTTCTAAAGACAAGGTTATACATGTACCTTCCCTAGAGTGGGTAAACTCCTGAATTAAGTGTGATAACTTACTACAGTTTATGGGATAGTATTTCCAGATCATATATCCTAGGCCTAGAGGCAATCAGGGATTCTAGAAGAGTTTCCCCCGCCCCTTAAACATACACTTACTGCTATCTACAGGGTTAAAGCAATTCATTTATTCCCTTTTTTGGGAAAGTCAAGGGCGATGCACACACCGTCCGTTGACTCGGTGTTACAGACTGCAGGATGGAGAATAGGAGAAATGGGGCCAGGTGTGCTCTCCCTCCGAGAGCATGACTCTGAAGTGGAACACCAACTCTGTTTACATTCCACAGTCCCGACCTCCATCACCAGGAAAATAAAACTGCAGGGAAGACTGAAAAATTTAGGGCATAAAAAACATCTAACGACAAACAAACAGAATGAAGGATACAATGGGTATGAGGGCAAACAATTCTCTCTATTAAAAAAGCACTTATTATCATAATCAATGACTTTAGTGTATTTATTTTCTAATATCTGTACACTTAATAATTACCATGGTTGTGGATCTTGGCTAGAATGGAAAACAAATCATGAACTTTAGTACTTTTGAATTCTTGCAACCAATTATAATAATTTCCTAATTGATTACCAAGCAGATAAA
>PVKM010002132.1:0-68080 GCA_004027735.1 Carollia perspicillata | reverse complement strand
TCTCTGAGAGTGTATTTTGGTGATAAGTTAGTGAGTTTAACCTGGGAATTGGCAAGAGTCAGATTTATGAGCAAATCTTTCAGGTCTAGCTCCTGCTTACCCTCCCAGCTCTCACTACTTTGCTTTCGTGCACTCTACCAGGGGCGTCCAACCTTTTGGCGTCTCTGGGCCACACTGGAAGAAGAGGAGTTGTCTTGGGCCACACGTTAAATACACAAACACTAACAAAAAGTGATGAGCAAGAAAAAGGTTTTAAGTAAATTTATGATTTTGTGTTGGGCCACATGTGGCCTGTGGGGTGCAGGTTGGACACCCCTGTAACCAGACCAATCTTGACTGTTTCCTTCGATCCTTTGTGTTTACTGCTTCCTGTTTTACTGATGCTGCTTTCAACTTGGAAACACTTCTCTCTTTTTCTCTGAACTGATCTTCCATTCTCACCATCATTACTTGCATATGCAAATCCTCTCCATCCTTCAAGGCTTAATGCAAATGTCACCTCTCCACTAGTTGCCAGTAATCTTTCTCCCTGGGTGCAGCGAATACCTCCCTCAGCTGAGCTCCCAGAACACTTTTGATATGTACCTCTCAGAGAGTCCCTGGCAGGCAGAATAGCACAGTGGCTAAGCACACAGAATCTGCAGTTGTACCACTTGAGTTCAAGTCCCTATTGGTACCTTACTGGCGATATTGGGCAAGTTATAAACTTCTCCGTGCCTCAGTTTCCTCACTTTTTAAATGGAGCTACTTGTAGTACCTACCTCATATGGCTTTTGTTAGTTGTGAATGAAATAAATGTATAGCATTTGGAATAGTGCCTTACGCACAGTATTTAATAAATGCTGGCTATTATTTTACTCTGCTCCTTCTACCTAACTTTACAGATATAATACCTCTGTCTTATGTTGCCTCCTAGACTCTTCTTTGAGAGCAAGAGGATTTGTGCCTATTCATTGTTTTTTTTGTTTGTTTGTTTGTTTGTTTTTTGTAGCTCCTGTTGTACCTAGAACTTAGCACACAAAAGTAGTTATCAGACAGATTTTGGAACACTGAAGCTTAAGCCCTTCCTCCTTTTTTTCATCCCTAATATTCACAAGATGCTTTTAATAGTAAAAAAGAGATTTCATAAACTAAAGAAGCTATGGTAATTAAATGTCAAGTTGGACATTAGACTAAACAGTCTGTAGGCTGTTGCATGCTAAGGACTGGGCTTTTTAAAGAATGTTACATGTGGTGTACAGCTATTTGACCCAAGGCCCCAACTCCTAGTCCTGGCCCCGTGCCATATCTCCAAGGGGCCGGAGTCTATCACCTTTGCTTCTCATGCTGTGGGTCAGCCTGGCTCCAGCTGGCCATGCATGACAATGATGACCAAGGCCACTGTAGGGTGCAGTTCACCCTGCAGGAACCAGCCTCACCCAGGATCCATGGACAAATTGGTGAACAAATATGTACTAAAGGAAAACACTATGGATTATTCCTGTTGAACAAAGATCAGTTGTAGACAAGATTTCAGGGCAAATGCAGACCAGTTTTTGGAGATATTTTCCACAGATATTTCTCACATCTTTGCAGAGACACTTCTTGGTCTGTGTTCATGGGTCTGTGCCAAACAGCAGTTTACCCAACACTGTGATTCATTTATTTGTTTTCTATACACTGTTTGACTTTTCTCATATTTGGCTTTGGCTGAGGACTCTCAGCATATGTTTTACATGGCTAGTCAGTCAGACTTTTTAGTATTTTTGGATCTTAATACAAAAAAAAAAGAAAGAAAGAAAAATTCAGACCGAAAGCCAGGATTTTTTCAAATAATAAACCAGGGACTACTCATTTTCTTTTTAGTGAGCATTAACTTCAATTTAGTTCTTCTGTGAAATTTCACAGCATTAATGTTAAAACATAATTGAGGTCAAGTACAATATCAGCTCTTGGTGTGTCATTAATAGATCCTAGTTTATGAATAAGAACCACACAAAGTAGCACAGGCCCTCAGAAATGGGCCTGGAGAAATTAGGCCAGACAGGGCTCAGAAAAATTAAGGTATAAGGTACTGTCTTCTTCTCGTCTGAAGTGCGGCATTTCTCTTCTCTCAACAAAACTTAGACACAGGCAAAGTAGGCGCTGGCCGATAGCAGAGGCCTATGCTGAAGCTCTCAAACATTGGTTCTCCAAACACTTGCTATTCCTACCTCTAGAGTGTCATTCTATTGGCAGAAGTTTGTTCCAGAGACTTCAGTCCATTCCTTTAGTAATTAAGTCATTCATCAGATGTTTATCATTGCCACTATGTAGAGGGACTAGGGAGAGAAAAACTGAGTAGGATACAGAGCTTTTGTCTGGAGAGAAGACCAAAATGGGGAGATAGTTAAAACTCAGCTTTACCTACAGGGCTGCCAGAGAGGTAGGGAGGTGACTCCACACAATGGGATGTCACTGAAAACCACGAGTGGAGGAATGATGAATTTATGTACCTCACAGAGGACAAGTAAGATGAGGAAAAGAATGATGAGTGAAGACACCTCTGACAGGGTAATGCTCTAAGCTGGTCAATAGTTCTAAACAAAGTAATATAGTTAGGAACAATGTAAAGCCATCTAAAAACCTGACCGAATTTGATGTACAAGCCTTGAACAAATATGTAGATATTTGTTCTGACTTGATAGGGAAGTGAGTGGGAATGAACAGAGACTGGGAACCTGAGCCAATGCCCAGGAGGGCCTGAAGTTAGCTTTTGTTTGTTGGAGGAAGGACCTGGGGCACTGAGGCCGGCAGAAGTCCAGGTGCCTTGAGACAGGCGCTGAAAGAGGAGGTCAGAAGATGTCCAGCAAACCTTGCCTATTTGATAGTGTTGGGGAAAGTGGACAAGGGTTTAGTCTTGTATAGTGAGATACCTGAGGGAAGCCATAAATTACATCTGAATTCATGTGATTTATGTAAATGAAATAGGCACAGTAGGTGTTTGGCTTCAGGACTAGGAAGATAGGTGTTTTTCTTGAATTCCAATCACTCTCACCATTGCACTGTAACCCGAACATCATATGCTCTTCCTTCTACTTAGAGTACCTTTGTACCCTCTTCTTCGCCCTTCAAGGCTTGACGCAAGTATCCCCTTCTTCTGTGATGGCTCAGAATTCTCACTGGATTAGCACTCATCACAATGGATTGTTCCTGTCTGTTTTTCTGTCTCCTGCTCCAAGAGGCTGTGAGCTCTCTGACGGCATAGGTTGTCTTTCCTCTCTATACCAACAGGACTTAGCCAGACTAGAATGTAGCAGCTGCCAATGCATCTCTGTGGATGGACGGATCATTCTGTGGTTCTGTGGATGGGTGGATTGGTTGAACAAATGGATGAATAATTGGCCCAAATCAGTAAGGACTTGCATTCTCCTTAGAAATACAGACTTCACACAGTGGATGCTCAGAAAAATACTTGATGCTGTGGTAGATCACAGATAAAAGTCAAGTGCCTCAGTCCAATTCAAACCTAGTTGCAATTTTGTGTGCTTTATTTTCCTGTTCACATGAGTGCTTTAATTTTAGGTCAAGTTTTGCTTAGTAGGAAGGTTTCAAAGATGGGAGAGGAGGAACAATCTAATCAAAAACCCCAAACCAGGAGCCAGGAGGTCTAGCCTCTCTTCCTGATCACCACCAACTTCCTGATTATGTAACCCAGATGAGCTTCTTATCTCTACATGCTCCCAGTCTCCTGGCTTCCACTCCTTCTTCTTTGCATTCCATCCTCCACCCGGTTACCTTTCCTGAAAACAAATTAATCATCTTATTTTTTGTTTTAAAACCCCTGTGATACCTGCAGAATGAAGCCCCAACTCCTTAGCAAACAAGCAAGGGGTTTTTAGTATCTCTCAAGGCTGATGGTCCTTTATCATGTCTCATATCCAGTTACTCCATGGTTCCAATTCCCCTAACGAAGCTCTTTCATGTCCTGTGTTTTTTCCACGGACTGTCCCCAACATCAGCAGTGACCTTCCACTCCCATTTCACCTGCTAAGCTTCTGTTTGTTCATCTTTTAGGTCTCAGCCAATGGAGCCCCAGAGTTGCTTCCTCAGCAAGGCCTCGTCTGACTCCTTCAAAGAATGTAAGCACTTCTTCCACTCTGCTCCCGTAGAATTTTAACTTGTTTATCTCAGACCACTTATAATCCTGGTAGAAATTATTTGCTTACTCATCAATCTCAGTTGCAAAACTCTGAGTTCCTCTAGGTCAGGGGTCATTGCTCTTGTATCTCCCCTCTAGTTGCTAGCACTTAGGAGGTTCTCTAATATGTGCTGGTTGAAAAAAAATCAGAGGAATTATATTGAATTTTACGTGCTCTGTCTCCCTAATTATATTGAATTTTACGTGTTATTCGCATCTTCTCCATCTCCCCATGAAACCTGATAATGAGACTGGTTTCTGAGCACTGATTAGGCAGCATGCATTATTCTACACCTTTTATACACAGTAACTTTATTTAATTTTTGTCTCAGCTCTGCAAAGCAGGTATACCTATTACCATTACTTTACATATAAATAAACCGAAGCCCAAAGAGGGTAAGAATCTTTCCCAAGTCGTTGTTAGTCGGTGGTAGAGCTAGGATTTAAACCAAAGCCTTTCAAATTTCAAAGCCCATGACCTTTCCCCAACATCACTTGATTCCTCAAAGGCTTGACCTGGTAGGTTCTCACTTGGTTGTTTAATTGTTATGAACTGCATTGGATAGGACCACACGGGTCAGGCTCACTCTGACTTACAGCTGGGGCTGGCCATCTCCACAGCCATCCATGAAATGCCAGACAGCCACATCTACATGCTGGTGCACACGGAGACAAAGCCCAGATCATCTTACTGGCAGGGAGTTGTCTTCTAGCATACAGAACTGGCAATCCATTTCCTGGGATCAGATGAAGCCCTCAGTGCAAAGGTCCTTACAGTTCATTGGTTTGTCCCTGATGTTCAGCCCAGAAACTGTCTGCTGCCTGGATCCCTGGAGAATGAGAAATCATTGGCCTCTGGGATGTTTTTCTGGTCACTGAGCTCTCAAGGGGAAAGGTCTGTTGCATGGAAGTGAACAGCCCAAGTTTATCCAAACTTTATCAGGGCTGCCAGGCGTCAGACAGCTCTGAGCCACATTCTGTTAGGACCCACAGAACAGCTGGGGCTGCTTCTCCTCTGCATGATACCTGCCCTCTGAGGATGGAGGTCTTCCTGCCCCACTGCGCAGCTGACATGAAGCAGAAATCCCACTGTGAGATCCCTTCAGGCTGGAAACTGCACAGAGCCCTCAGAAATTTCCTCTTTTCCCTCTGCTTTCTACTGCCACTACTAAGCCTTCAGCTTATGGAAAGAAGAAAGACTCACAAAAGGATGTGTTCTCCTGTCCTGAAAATGTCTAATAGGAATAGAAGGAAGAGCCAAAGGGGAGAAGAGTATTTATATGCTTGTGAATGTCTATTCCATGACAGCCAGTTTATGTACATCATCACATTTAATCATCAATGTAATTATTTTTCCCATTTTAAAGATGTGCAAACTGAAACTGTTGTAATTACAATATATACAAAATATACAAAAACATATTTGCTTTTATTGCTAAAAGGAATGTTGTGAAACCTTTGACCTTGGGCCCTAGAATTACTGACTGGAACTCAGCATGACGGTGAGGTGAGACGTAACCACACAGATAGAATCCTTGCATTAGTCATGGCTGCTCATTGTCTGAGACTGTGACATCTTGCTCTGTGGGCCCTTGCTGGAATCAGGAATTCTATCTGCTCTCAAACCCACTGCCTGGATCTGGGAAAAAGAAGTGGTCTGAGTTTTTTAAAGAGAGCCTTGAACTAGGAGTTTGAATACATTTGCTTGAGTCCCAGCTCTCTCACTTAACATAGGAGAGGTCTTGACTTGGTTTTCTTACTTGTAAAGTGGGAATAAAAATAACTGATTTCCTAGTTTAGGGTTTTTTCTTGTGTGTGTGAGGATTAAATGAAATAATGAATGTGGGTTGCACAGAAGGCCCACAGAGACTCGGCTTATTTATAAATGAGCCACGTCTTTGTCCCCTTCTATGGAACTCCACCATCATTGGACAGCATCCCATTCTCCAGATTAATTTTCCTCCTATCCCTATCCTGTCCTCCCACCATTCAAGCTAAATGAAGAACAGTTTGGAAGGAGCATAGACTAGGAAATGGATGATTTGGATTTGAGTACTGATTTTATGAATGACTAGCTGTGAGATATTTAAGTGAGTCACTGAGCCTCAGTCTCCTTACCTGCTGAATAAGAATGATGTTAGTAGTTCCATCCTAGTGTTCTCATGAAGGCCACGAGAGAATGGATGCTCCAATGCTTTGCCACTTCTAACGTGCTACATGAATGCAAGCTATTCACCTAACAAAGTTTTTGACCATTTGCCATGGGCCAAGTGACGAGGTTGCAAAGACAGTAAGACAAGATCTCCATTAAGCTCACAGTCTGAGGAAGAGACAGACATGTAAACAGGTAGTTACAACACAGTGTGGTAAGAGCCATGACAGAGGAGGAGCAGAACTCTTGAAGCACAGAGGAGAGGCACTGCGTTAGTCATCTATTGCTATAAAGCAAATACCCCAAAACTTTGTAGCTTAAAACAAGCACTTACTGTCTCACAAATATACTGACAGTCAGAAATTTAGGAATGGCCTAGCCCAGTGATTCTGGCTCAGGACCTTTCATGGGCTCAACATGTTGGCCAGGACTGTGGTCTCTGAAGTCTTGACTGGGGCTGGGAGAATCCACTTCCAAGTTAACTCCCACTGCTGTCGGCAGGAGGCTTCCGTTCCTGCCATGTGGGCCTCTCTATGGGTCTGCTCGAGTCATGACTTTCCCCAAAGCAAGTCATCTGAAAGAGAGAAAGAGTATATGGGAGAGAGCACTCAAGATTATAACCTAACCTTAGAAGTGCTGTGATAAGTATATGATTGTCTAACCACTATGCTGTACGTCTGAAACTAATACAAAATAATATCAGATGTAAACTGTAGTTGAAAAAGAAAATTAAAATTAAAAAAAGGAGAGCAATGATGTCACTTTTGCCATTTTCCGTTGGCCACAAAGACCAGCCACGGTGCATTGAAAGAGGAAACTACAGAGAGTGTGAATCGCAGGAGGTTGGGGGTCACTGGGAGCCGTCCCAGATACACACTGGAAGAAAAGAGGAGCCGGGAAAATGTGCTGAAGCGTAAGCTCAGGTGCATTTTTTCTGCTTCTTGTAGTTTCTTTTGGATACTGGACTGGTAAGAGAGAACTTTATTTTCTGTTCAGATTTTTCTGCTATCAAATAGAAATTATACTGTAGATAATATAGAACAAGTGAAGTGCTCCCAAGAAGTGATAATGACTTGTTGGTGGAAGCATCTTCCAGCTTGGTCTCAGGGCAGCTGTAGGGTCCCGGAGAGGTCAGGCCCCACAGGCCCCTGGTATGAGCCTTCAAGTCCACAGTGTGCCCAGAGCTGACCACCAATAACCACTGCCTATCCCAGTTAACAGTGCACTTCCCACAGTACCACCGGCATGTGTCTGCATGTTTGACATCCTTCTAGACTGCCCAGAGCAGGCAGGGAGAATGTCTGTCTGGTACTTGGCTGTGTCCAGCATCTAGCATGGTTCTCACCGCTGTCCTAACTGTTTGATAAAATTCATGGGAACTTAATGTATACAGGGTACACTGTAAATGCCATAGGTCCATGCAGGTAAGTCATTATCACAACCTTTAAGGAGCCATGCTAGGTGTTTCCTGAGTGTCATTGTTTTCTCTATACACACAGCAATCACATGGTAGGTATTATTATCCTCATTAACACATGAGGAAATTAGGGTCACACAATTAGAAAATGGCAGAGTCTGGACTCAACCCCAGGACTGTCAGACTCCAAAGCCTATGCAATAAATCATATGACATCTGATAGCAGATCTTCTCAAGCAAATAAAAATTTGCACAGCTGAAGGACTCTGGGCGATTAACCAGATAAAAGAAGTTAGACCGCTTTAAGGAATAATTCTGTTACTATCTAAAAACACATGCATGCATGCGCACACCTTATTTTTCCAAGAAAGCCCAACTTAAGTCCCACCTCTTCCAGGAAGCCTTCTTGATTCACAGTGATGCTTGTCTCCTTTAAACTCCTGGGGTATTTGTGATAGTGCTGTGCAGCTGATACAATATGCGGTCTTGATTTGCAGTTTTTTTATAACTCGGGTTCATGGTTTCATTCTCTATACAGGGAGGGAGTTGGACCCATTCTCAAAGGTCCTTTCTGGCTTGTACATTGTAGGAGGTGTTTTCCTGACTCCCCACTGACCCAGTCACCTCTTTTCAGGGAAAGCCATGGTTTATACCAAAAGCCCTCACTGAGAGAAGACCTTTACCTGATGGTTTGGAAGAGCCTGTTTCTACTGTCTCCTGACTACCCTGTCAGTAGCTGGGGATTCCTTACCATGTCCCAGCACCTGGCATAGGTCTGGAACATAGTAGGCTCTCTTTAAATGTTTCCTGGGTAAATACATGAGTGAGTAAATAAATGAAGTGGTGGTGATTACTATAACCTTAATGAAACCCTCTAATATCGTTGGCACTGTTAAATCAACAGTAGTCATTTCTTTTACTTGTTTGGTGCTTTGACCTTCCCCGAGCAGCATCTCCTTCAGGCTTCTCTGCTCATCCCAAGGCTTTCTGTCTACAACAGCAGATGGAACACATGCTTTCTGAGTGGACTGAACTGTACACACATGGACGAACTTTGACCCTGCTTGACCCTGTCGGCAGACTGCCTACCAACTCACCACCATTCTGTTTGGACTTATTACCACATCCTTTATTGCAAGATACCTTTATAACACGAGCCCATGCCCCTGCTCACAGCCTTCTCTGCACTGTTTACATATATGATGGGCTTGCTCTCAGGTGCCATCACCCGTCTCTGGCAGTTGGGAGGGGGTTATGTCTTCAACGCAGCAGTAGCATTTCCCCTGGGTCCCACTGTCAAATGGGAGCTCTTTAAGAAGCCTCCTACAGCAGCTGCTCCCTCGCACAGGGAGTCAAAGTAATAGGAGCCCGCCTACTCATCGCCATCGAAGCCTCTGATAGGACTTCTACTTGTTTAACTCTTCTTCTATTTTCCGCCTTACTACTGGGAGGGAACATAGTGCAATGAAAAAGAGCATAGGTTTTGCAGTTGGAGCTGGATTTTCATCCTGGTTCTGCCTGGTTCTGCTATACCTCTTGGGCAAATTACTTAACTTCTGTAGGCCTTACTTCCTCACTTGTAAAGTAGGAATAATAATATTGTCTACTCCACTGGGTTGTGTGAGGATTGAGTTAATACTGTAAAAGGCTCAGAACAGGGCCTGCACATAACACACCCACAATAAATGTTAGCTCTCATAATTAGCTATTATTTGGTGTGTCCACTGTTCACACTGAGAACAGAGTGTGTGGGTAGCAGAGGTTACAGGTGGGTTTTCATCATCACCATCTGTATTTTGATGGGAGGAGAAAGAAATTCAGATTTCTTGAATACTGGCCTGAAAGCTTTACTCATCTGAACTCATTTAATGTTTAGAAGAACCCCCAACTTACAGGCAATGCTCAGGAGGCTAACAATTTGCTTGATGCCACATAGCCAGAGCGAGGAGCAGGTCTCCCTGACACACTTCTGTCCCTGTTCCCCAGCAGAACGCCCTGGGGCCTGCTGGAGCCTTTCATTTTCTCGTCAGTGATCAATCCATGCATTTACCTTGCACTCTTTCTCACAATGAGAGCTAAAAGTACTGGGTACATTGAGTTCTTACCTTTCTCCCACTTCCTTTACTGGCCCCAAGATGGTCTGTGAGTACTGTTCCAACTTCTCTTTTCCACTCAGCCTGTGTCAGTCTGGTTTCCTGGCAAACTCTTTCCTCTTTCTCTGGCTCAGGCACACCCTTGTCCTTTCTGTACACAGCAATGTCATTTCCATGGCCTCAGCTTACTCTGTGCCTGTGACTGTCTGTGCTGGCCTCAGCATGATTGGTATCAGTGGCCCAGGCAGGGCTGGCTCAGCTGCTCACCAGGGGTGGCATGGGGGAGGGGAGGGGGGGAGGGATAGAGGGGTGTGTGGCAGGTGCAGGTGGCCAAGCTGGGAGTCGGGGAGACCAGTAGGAACCAGGGACTGACAGAGAGTCAAATAGCTACTCCCTCAGGCAAGGGCAGGCAGTGTACCTGGGGATGCTGCTGAGGCAACCGAGAAGTTCAAAGTACTCTATCAGGGCTTCTAGCAGATCTGAGGGGCAGCGAAGACTGCAAGGCCTTGGACTTGGGGGAGTTAGAATAAAGCACACTGTATGCTAGATTTTAAGCTGATATCATATCAGGAGGAGTTCAGTTTCAACAAGATCCAAAGTGGAGTGGTATTGGGGATTTATGGACAGGCCCAGTTTAAAATAGTCTATTTGTAATAATAAACCATCAGAGTCCCAGAAAGTCCACTATTTTGGCATCCAGATTGGATGTCCCAGGCTGTCTCTCCTACTCAGAACTTGCTCCAAAAATCCTTTGGCAGACACTGGGTTCTGATCTTTCGTTCTGAAAATACCTAACCCATATTCCATAACCTAAACTATTTGGGGGAATGGCTATATAGTGCCACTGTACTTCATTTTTCAGACTTCCTGGAGTAAATCCTGCTGCTTACTGTATTTTTTTCTTTTTTTAAATTAAAGAAATTTTAACTATACAAGCAAGTAATTATAAATAAATATAGTCAGTAAAAATTTTTTTTAAAAAATGTAACTAGTAAAAAGTAAAATCCTTACTCGCTTTAGTAAGTACTGTGAGTTTCTGTCATAATTTTTTTAGACATTTAGGAAGATTCATTCGCATACGGGGGTAGGGATTGAGGGGAAAAGAGGAATGGGCTGCCTGGCAGGAAGTAGTATTTTATCACTGACACTGTTTGTTTTCACTGCTCATGGTGATAATAAAAAGCAGACGAAGAAGATTTTATTACAATTTATTATTTATTTTAGGTTATCGTCTAAAATTATCCTCGCTGATGAACCCACTCATTGCCTACACCAGCACAGGCAGCTCGTGGAAACTTTGGATGCTTACTTGTGACAGGCACTCCCAGTGTTTGGCAGTGCCATTGCCCCGGAACCTTGCTTGTACTGGATTGTAGCGAGTTTACCCATTTTTGACAACCTAAAGCATAAATAGAAAATATCTTCATTTTGTTCTCTCATTCGAATGCTTGTTTGGTTAGCATTGGCAGATAATTCTAGACTCGAAATTATTTTCTTTCAAATTTTGAAGTTATTGCTTCATTGCTTGCTGCCCAGTATTTAGAGGTACCTTTCAGAAGCCTGAAAGCTGATCTCATCTTTGCTCCTGTAGGTAAACTGTTTTTCTTCTCTAAATACCTTTAGGCTTTTTTCGTTGTCTTTTTGGCTCTGAAATAGCTCTAGCATTTGTCTAAGTAAAGATATTTTAAAAATTTGCATGGCCTGGCACTTGGCAGGTCCTGTGAAGTCTTGAGTCTTTCTTTGGGTCAGGGAAATTTTCCTTTATTATTTCTTAGTGGATTGCTTTTCCACAATTCTCAGTGCTCTCCTGGCACTTTTTTTTTTTTTTAATGAATGGAGGCACTTTTGAATACATCCTTTGTGTCTTTATATTATTCTGCTTGGGCTGTTACAACAAAATATTACAACTGAGTGGCTCAAACCGCAGAAATTTATTTTCTCACAGTTTTGGAGATAAGATCAAAGTGCTGGCCAACTCAGTTTCTAGTGAGGGCTGTCTTCCTGGCTTGCAGATGGCTGCCTTCTCACTGTGTTCTCACAAGGAGAAGAGATATCTCGAGTGTCTCTTTCTTTTCTTGTAAGGGCACTGGCCCTACTGAATTCGGGTTCTACCCTTGCAGCCTCATTTAAGCTTTCTTTATCAGCTCTTCAGAGGCCCTGTCTTCGGATACAGTCACAATTAAGGCTTCAATATAGAAATTTTGGGGGTGAAGTGGGGACATTAACTCAGTCCACAACATTCTCTTCATTTTTCTCTCAACGTTTCCATTCCCTATCTTTTTTGTATGTTCAGAGAGATTTCCTCACATTTAGCTTCTGGACAACATACCCAGTTTTTGTCATATCTATGCTATTATTTTTTCCATCTATTTCTTTTTTAGTTTTACTGTCATAATTTTAAATTTCCTTTTGCTGTTGTTGTTTTTCCTTTGTCATAGCACTTGTTTGTTCCTTCTGCACAGGAGGCTGCTACAATATCCTCACGCATCTTTCTAAGGGTGATGCTGCTTAGAGTTTTTGACATGTTCTTTTAGTTGTCTTTTCTGTAAGGTCAATTTTTAGTGTGTTCATCTTAGTTCTTTTCTTTAGAGTTGTTGAATTTCCTCAAGTACCTGGTGATCCTTGGTTTTCCATTCACATCCACGTTTGAGGAATAGGTTAATTAGTAGCTACTTTAAGTTTTCTTTTCAGTTTTGAGCTACCCATTTCCCCTACCGGCTCCTTTGATGAACGGAGGGTTCATTTGGACCCTGTGAGTAGGACACTGATTGCAAACTTCCCTGTCAGGTGCTCGAAGCAGGCAGAGAGTAGATGTGGGAACCATCCTTGTCCCCACTCAGTCCTTCACCCATCCCCAAATGCCAAAATAAGGAGACCTTTACTTTGGTGCAGCTGCAGTCAACAAGTTGGGCAGGAACAGCTTTTCCTTTTCCTCTCTCTGTGTCCGTGGAAGGTGACTGCTTTTCTCACAAGCCCTTTCATCCCTGCAGGCGCCCTCCCTAGACAGGTGATTTCCTTTCTTAAGTGTGCAAGTCTGTGTTTTATCCCATCCCCATCCCTTACGGCCCCCTAAAGTGGAGGGAGGGGAGAGGTCTGTTGTTCAGAGAGTAGTTTAAAGATTAATAAATGACCCTGATGACTGCTTCACACCCCTCTCCTATTCTTTCTGTTGGTTTCCTCTGGGCTAGGAGATTCCCACCGTCAAAGTAATTTCTCTTGAGTGTTTGGAGTGTGTTAGTACTCTGTTCTGGGTTCTCCGTTAGTCTGGTCTCAGCTGCTTTCTGTCCAGATTTTTATCATAATTTCTGCCTCCTCTCTTGTTTGCTGGTGCTGGTAAGGACTTACTGATTTTAAAATGTATTTTTTTTTCTGTCTTTGAAGGGCTTTATGGTAGAAGGGCAGGTACCGTATATGTGCTCAGTTCTCTATCTTGATTTGCTTCCTCCTAGTCCATGTTATTTCTCCTTTTGATAATGAAATTTCTGACAACAAAATGTGCTGCTGGAATACAGTTTCTTTGTTAATTAAAATAATTTCACTTAACAAAAAGTGTCAGACAATTACATATATTACTGCTTTGAAGCCTCACAACAATCCTGGTGACTGAGGCATCAAAATCCACATTTAGTCAATGAGGAAGCTAAAACTCAGGGAGGTTAATTGAATTAATTGATGTCATTCAGCTGATAAGAAATAGACAAAGTCTGACTCCAAAGCCCACTTCATACCTCCATATACTGTTTAAATGTTTCTACTATATTTGCTTTCTCTACTTTTAAGAATGTTTATCTCTACTTCCTCCATTAACATATAAGTTTTGTGAAAGTAGGAGACCTAGCTACACGCTCTTATTCTATTGTGAGGTCCCTGACAATGTTCTGTAAGCAACAATCAGCTTAAATTTTGTAAGCCAGCTAGGTGAAGTTAATTACAATTATGCTATTATCATGCACATAATTATATATTAGAATGGTACAAATGCTTTATTTGAGATCTTTAAATGATTTATTATCTCCACTAAATCAAAGATTGGGTTGCAAATGAAAATGAAAACTGGAGGAAAAGTCAAAGTTCAGCTTCTGTCTAGGGTTGCCATGGCAACTCTCTGAGGAATAAGTCCTCATAAATAGAAGGACAAAAGAAAATACCCATTGATCTCTAATACTAGTTGTAGCTAATTCTTTTTCTCTCTATTTCTTCAATATTGCATTATGTTGAGAAGCCTAGAATTATGATTCTTTCATGTATTCCGTTATATTTACTGTCCTATATTCTCTTTGAGCATGCCCTAGGAAGAGCCAACTTTCAGGGAGACAGAATTACGTTGACATTCCTAAGGACAGAATAACCTGAGTTTGTTCATTTTGATCCCATTTGATTCCTTCATTGAACAAATACTCATTGAGCACCTCTGACACTGGCTGCATAACAAAACCAGCTGAGAAGTTTTCCAAAATGCTATGACCAGACTTTACTCCTAGAGCAGTGGAGCCCAGGCCCCTGTATCTTTTTAAAGCTCCTCAAGCAATTATGATGCATATGGCGGTTGAAAAACCACTCACGCATGATATGATATAAACTGTGCCACCCAGGGGGACACAAATAAAAATAATAATTGCTACTATTTATTGAGTGGACACTATATGACAGGCACTGTTCTATGTGCCTTATATGTCTTCACATTTAATCCTCTCAACAACCCCAGAAGTCCGGTATTACTCCTTTTTTATAGATGAAGAAACTGCAGTACAGGGATGATAAGCACCTTCGCCCAGGCTATACACTTAGGAACCGGTGGAGTCTGGCCGAGGAGTCCATGCTCACTGCTCTATAGCCTATCCATAGCATCACAGTCTAGTAAGTAATGAAAGTGCGAGGTGGGGCAAGGAGGTAGGGGCAGGAAGGCTTCCGGTGGGAGGTGGTACCCCAGCTAAGAAGAGGAAGAATGGGAACCAGCACGGATAAGTCTGGGAAGAGCCTCTCAGTTTCCTGCCTTCTTTGTCTTGCCAGACAGCCTGCCTCCTCGCCTCCCAGGATTTCCTTCCCCCACTTGCCAACACTGAAAACATTGGAAAGTCCACAATCATCCTCAACACGCCTAACATTTCAAATGGGAAGACTGAAGTCATGCACAATTACTCATGCAATTCTTCCTTCTGACAATGGGTTCTTCTGTGTGTTTCTCATTCAAACATATAAAGCTCTCTGTTGTTTTCAAAAAAGCCTTTGTTGTAGAAACAATTCACAAACGTGTCAAATACACATTGGTTTCCCACCCCCCTCTCCTGTCCCCTCACCTGATCCAGAGGCTGGAAGACAAACCCCTGGCTTGCCAGGGACCTGTGCCTTCTTGCCGACTCTGCCCAAATGGAAGCTAACTCTGCATTTCTCATTGCTTCTGACCAAGTATGGCTCTAAGTTGGAGTTTGAGGTGAACGAACCTCAGGGAGCATGTAGCCACGTCTGCCTCCTCTGCCTGGCCTCGGGGGTGAGAACAGACTTTCTGTTGAGGAAGGCAAGTGCTCCAATGCTGCTAATTAACTGTGGGAAGAAAGGAGGCCCTTTCCAGACACCAGAAATACCGAGGAAGCACATTATAAAAAGCAGCCTTTGTACCAGCCAGCCCCATCATTCAGCTCAGCCTAGGCTGGGGGTGAAGGGAAAAAAACTCCTGAAGCCCGCAGGTCACTGTGGGCTCCTGTGGAGACCAGGCCCTGAGTGAGTATCTGCTGGGAGACAGGGGTCTCAGGAACATGGCTGGAGTCTGGCTACCCTTTCTGTAGGCTTAGGCAAACTGTAAGAAACTGCCTGAAGCTGGCATGTTTGTAGGTGACTTAAGAGTCTCTGCTAAAATAGCCACAGGCCTGATTAATAATTTAAAGTGTAAGGACTACGGGTCTGTTGAGGTGTGAGGTGGAGATTGCCTCAGGGTCTGGGTAATCTCACCGCAGCAAGTCCCCTGCCCACCCTGTGCTTATCAAACTGGGGGCTGATCACCACATTGAGGACAGGACTATCTTAAATGTGGAGAGAGAAGTGTCCCTATCTGCCCTGCCCACTTCTCTTCGGCTTGGCTGCTACAATCCTGAATAGAGTCTTCAGTGTCTGGGAGACTCAGGATCCCCTGGTTGCTATTGGGTTGAGTTGCTACGAAAGTGGGCCTTGGCTGCTGGCTGGAAATTGGAGGCTTTCCCAAACAGGAAGGCAGTAGGGTCATTTGGCTGAAACCTTAAGCTCAAGAGGCTTCAGAATTTGGCTGCTGATTGGTGTAGGGGAATGAGGTAGAACCTGAGGGTGGCCCCAAGCATTGGGGACCTTAGCGTCTGAAAGCTGCCAGGGCACATTGAGATTCTTGGAGAGCCTGTTTACATGGTCCGCCTTATTTTACAGGCACTGGGACAGATTCCCAAAACTCTAAATTGTCAAGACCAGGAAGTCGTGGTACTAGGATTTCATACCAGGCAAGTTTCCCAGCCTCTCACTCCAATAACATTTTTGTGTCTGGGCAGACAAGGGAAAAATTCCTCCATTATTATATCACATGTTCGTGATCCTTGGCAGCTTTGTGTGTGGTGGCATATCTTCCATTGGGTCCCTGCCTGCTGGTATACGCTCTCCTTTATAGATTCCTCAAGTGTCAGAGCTGAGAGGATTTTTAGAAGCCATGTAGACCATTTATTTTATTTGACAGAAAAGGACATAGAGAACCGGAGAGAAAGGACGGGTGCAAAAGCGTGCAGCCAGCTAATGAAACCAGGTCTTCTGACATCCAGTCCAGGGCTTTTTCCAGAATACCATGCCCTATATGCCAAATAACATTTGTGTATCAGGAGCTCCTGCCCATTGCATATTCTGTTCCCAATTTTACTCACTTCCATGCAAAAGGCCTTGAACTGTATCTTGTAATGTGGTCAAATGACTTCCTGAGAAGTTTCTACTATTTGGTATTTCAACCAAAAAACCATTAGGTGAGAAAGAAAGAAGTTATCACGGCCAGAGCTCTGTTTCTAAAGTGAAATGCAGTTTGACCAGGGTGGAAAAGCAAATTCCCTGACTCGGAGGCCTTGCTGCTCAGACTTGCCCAGGGACCGGTGGTGCAGGTGTCCCCTGGGAGTCCCAGCCCGGATCTGCTGATACAAGAGCTGCATTTTCACATAATCCCCAGATGACCTGAATACACACTAAAACAGTACTAACTTAAGGTACGGCTCTGCAAAAACTCTGTCCCGTCCAGTTCCTACCCAGATGCTTAACTTTCTTTCTCCCACCTCCCTCTTGTGCCTCCACCCCTGCCCCATGCTTGAATGTCACTGTTAATCTAGTTCTGCCGTTTCTTGAATCTAAAGCTGAGTGTGTGTATCTGTGTGTGGGGGGGAGTTGTTATATTTTTAAAGGGGACTCAAATGGAATTTTTTAGAAAAATAAAATATAGCCAATTTGAAAGAATTTTTTCAGTTCTAACGTCATGATGTTAATGTAGAAATGTAAACATCTACCATGTTTATATTGGCTTGCTTGTGAAATCGTCATCTTTGGTTATATTTAGGCTTGGAAATTATACTGAAAGACTCTGAGAACAAAAATATTTTTCCCCTTAATTCTCTGGAAAATAACAAAATCTCTTTAAAAAGTCCCAATAACATCTTTTCCTTACATTATTATCCACCACTGTGTATTTCTTCCTCTTACCTTTCCTCTTTCATTATTCCTGGTATAATTTCCTTACATAATTTTTATTTTTTAAAACAGAATTTTTCTAATTCCTTATTCTTTATAGGAAAATTAGGAAATAAAGGAGGAAAAGAAAACCAGAGTCTCATTGATGTAGAAACAACTATAAACATTTTATATAAAATTATCTTAAATGTATTTGTGTGCATGTATTTATTAATGAAAATGGGATAACTCAAAGCATATTAATAGGTATCTACTTCCCTTTAAATGGAAGTACAGATTACTAATTTCTTTATATCTGTGAACATAAAACAGCATCATTTTTATTAAGTTCTGCTGTATGGATAATGCCATGATTGATTTAATAATATTTCCATTGGATATTTAGGTAGTTCAAACTTTTTACTATTAAAAATAGAATAGTGGGGGGGAGCGTGGGTGGGAGGGGGTGTGCAGGGTAGAGGGGAATGAAGGGGGAGAATGGGACAACTGTAATGGCATAATCAATAAAATATATTTTAAAAAAGAAATAAAGAAAAAGGTCATATTAGAAATTTTAAAAAATAGAATAGTGCATCATTAATAATTTTCTTACCTTAACAATTCTTCAATTTTTAAAGTAAATTTTGAGTACATGAATGCATTTTCACACTTGTGAAAAAAATTTAGATACAGATAACACTCAATTCTTTTTGACCATCATTCCCAGCCTTGGTTCCCTTCCCTGCTTTCCAGAGGTAATTATGATTACCAGTTGCTATGCATTTAATGTTTATGTATCTAGCCATAGGAAACAAATTACTATTTCAAGTTGTCAGTTTTTTGTTGATTATCTGTTTACACAAATAGCGTAATATCTAACATTCTTTAAATTGCCTTTCTCACTAAACAATCAGTCTTGCACTGCTTTCTGTGTTAATGCTTATAGATCTACTTCACTCATTTTAGCTGTTGCACAGTATTCTGTGTCATGGATATGCCATGGTTTATTTAGCCCGTTTTGTATTAACGGACTTCAGGCTGTTTCCATTTTCCTCTCTTGCGGGAAGAACATGCTTACACATTCTTCCTTGTGTACGTGTGTGACTGTGTCTGTAGAGTAGATTCAGAGACACGGCACTGCTGGATCTTAGGATCACCTATTTCTTCCTACGTGTGAATGAGAGGAGAAACTCCTCTAGAGATTCTGCAGGAAAAAGTATCGTCTTAGAACCCCCAGAAATGATCTCTCCCCCCGACCCCTGTAGTTTGTCTTTGGCTTCCAGTATTATCTTGAGATTTCTAGATAGGGTGGTTGTGTACAACTGAAAAAGAAAAAGGACATACCAGGCTTTGCAGGAAAAGAAGCAAGCAGGTTTGGCTGTTTGAAATCTGCCTGCTCTCTTCCGGGTGGGGAGAGAGCCTACTGTGCAAGGGGGATGGAACGTCCTGTCCTCCCCTTGTTCAGCCTGCCTCCCTCTCACTACACACAGCTCAGTGAATCCAGTTTTCAGCTCAACTTCTGATGGGTCCACCTGGAGTACAGAGCATAGAATTGGATGCTATAAATACTTTAGTAGATAACTCAGTCTCCGCTCTTGTGAAGGAGAACAGACATCCATTCACAGGGAGACTCAGTAACAGTTACAAACCATACATTGTACTACCAAGTACAACTTAGTGTCAGGCAAACTGAGTACAGTCAGGGATACTGTTGAGTGAAGATCAAGTCTTCTTCACCTTTCATTTGGGTTATTGCTCTGGGTTTTTACTTGGTCTCCTCACCTATAATCTTTCTCTTTTAACCCCTCCAGTTGACTGCTGATAAACTAATCTCAAAAGACCACTTTTATGGTATTTGTGATCTTATTCATTTCCTTCTCTTATTCTGCCTGATAAACTTGCCCTCACCCTCGAGACTTGGCTCATTCATGTTATGGTGGTAATGATTTGCAATATGTAAGTATATCAAACAAACATGTGGTATACTTCACACTCACACGTTGTAACATGTCAGTTATATCTCAATAAAGTTGGAAAAAGAGACTCAGCTCAAACTTTTATTCATACAACATGTATCACTCGACATGTATTGAGCACATATTGTTGGCCAAGTTCCTCCTCTAAAAACTTCTCCTGACTCTAGGCTCTGTGAGTCACTCCCTCCCTGCTTCTTCTCTTGTGATAGATCTTATTTTTATTGTGATTACTTACTCACCTCTGTACCCCAGCACCCAATATGTACATGGTTAATAAATGTTTGATAAATGTTTGCTCAGCTGAAAGAATGAATAAACAAACTTCCGGGAAGCGTGTACACTGGTTTTCAAGGTACTTTTAGAATTTGGAGGTTCATTCTTGCATAAAGAAAGAAGAAACTATATTAGGTGGCCGGAGCAGAGATAATCTTTGAGGGGACTTGTCCTAGATCCTAAAGGTAATAATGGAAGAAGCTGGCATTTGCCTGGAGCCATTTGAGCACTTCCTGTTACTCTTAGGATAAAGTTCACATATTTTAACTTGACTTGCAAGGTTTCATATGGCCTGGAGCTGCCTACCTCACCAGCAATTTTCAAATCATTCTTCCTGCAGCTCTTGACACCCCAGACACACAGTCATTTCTTTGTTCCTCAAGGACACCAGGCTTCCTCCTCAATGATGACCCACACACACAGGCCTCCCACCTCGTCCCAGTCACCTGGGTCATTGCCACTCCTCCTTCAGACCTCAGCTTAGCTCTCATCTCAGAGGGACACCTTCCCTCAGCCACACGGAGGCCAGCTCAGCCTATTGTACACTTGCACCGTGCTCTGTATTCTTCCTTTGTAACACCTACTGTTAACTGTACCTTGATCATCGAGTGTGTGATTACTGAATGTTTGTTTTCACTCTCGCCTCCTAACTCCAGACTAGAAGGTCTATGAGACAGGCAGGATGTGCATCTGTCCCGTTCACCACTTTACTGAAGGGGCTTTACCTACGTTATTTTATTTAGTGTTACAATCCTGTGAGGTAGAGAGCCTCATTCCCTTACCTGACAGAGGTGTGTGGCAGAGTCAAGCCTTGGGCATAGTTACACCTGCATCATTGAAGGATTGAAAAGGAAGGGTGTTCATTTATTTGGGGTTTAGATCCTCAGGACCTGGACTGGAGTCCCAGTTCTACCTCTTAGTAGGTTTCTAATTGTGGGTGAACTTCCTCATCTGTATAATAGAGGTATTATTTATCTTACTTGCTTCACAATTTTCCTTAAAGGACCAAACGGAATAATATAGATGTCTTGGCTTGTAGGCCACAATCTACTCTACAGATACAAGTGACACAAGCAGCATTTTCTTCAGGCTCAAGTTGGTAACGGCTGCTGCTTATCGGGTCTACCCACTCTGGGATCAGTATCTTGAGTGAAATGGTCAGTTTGGAGACACTGGGTCCCGATGTCCCTGTATGTTATCTAGAGATAGTTGTTAGTGAAGACTTAAATTCACAACTAAAAGATTAATTTAGAATAACATTTCTCTTACAAGGCCAGAACTATACATTTAGGAAACAGAAATAAAAGACAACACATAATAGGCAGTGTGTTTCTGGTATTTAACCTCTAGTCCTTGCTCACCAAGGAACACATGTAATGGTTAGGCAAGGATGGTTAATGATTAGCATTAATGGTTAAGAGCTTAGACTTTGGAGTCAGAAAAACTCGGCTTCAATTCTCTCAGCTCTACATGTACCAACAAGGAGGCCATGGGCAAGTTACGTAACTTCTCTGAGCTTCATTTCTACATCTTTAAAATGTACCTACCCCTCAGACTGTTGTGAGATTAAAATAAATAATGTAAGTAAGTGGCTAGAACTTCAGAAACGCTCTGTAAATGCAGAGTCATTATTGCCGTCTCAGTCTGCTTTCTTTCCTGGGTTGCTGATCCCTATACACCGATTGGGTCCATTTTCCTTCCATTCCACTTGGAATGATGACTTTCAGGTGTCACAGTCTTAAATACGAATGCCAGGAACTCTGCCTCTCAGCCGGCAACTGCTCCCAGTGAAGCCAAACTTATATAAAGAGGAGAGCTGTCTTCCCATGCAGTCTACACGGTGACGGAGAATTTTATTCTCTCTGGCTTTGGACAACAAAAGGGTGTGCAACTTGGAGCTGTAGGAAAAAGGAAGTTTTAGTGTATAGTCATCCCGTGCCTGCTATCACATCTGCTAGCTAAGTGATTTGATACGTTAATAATTTTAAAACCAGAGCCTTTCTGCAATTTTGAAGTTGAAGTCAGAAATTCTAGCCATAGCCCTGTCTGGCATGGCTCAGTTGGTTGGCCATTGTCCTACAAAGCTAAAAGTCATGGGTTCCATTCTCAGTCAGGGCACATGCCTGGCTTGCAGGTCTGGTCACTGGTCGGGATGCGTATAAGAGGCAACTGATCACTGTTTCTCTCTCACATCAATGTTTCTTACCCTCTCCTTTTCCTTCTCTTCCCCTCTCTCTAAAAATACATAAATAAAATCTTCTAAAAAAGAAATCCTAGCCATAGCATTGTATTTTGGTTTGTGTATATGTTTTCACTTGCAGTGCACTTACTGAGACCTTACTATACTCTGTTTTCTGGGGAGGGACACAAAGATGAATAGATTATCTCTCCCTCAGAGGAACTTACATACTATGAAGGAGCCAGAAAAGCACACAAACAGTGGAAGAGAGTGAACAAGTAGGGGAGGAAGGACGACCTGAGCTTGGTGCCCTCTGTTCTGAACTGGGATTCATGTGTACCAGGTGGTGGGGTGAGGACTTAAAAGATCATGTGCACTGGATGAGGCCTAAATCCTGGCACTTGTACTTATTAAACTGCCCCGAGCCAGCCACTTGTCCTCTCTCTGAACCAATTTCCTCGTGTGAAAAAAAACAGAATAATGCTTATCCCACAGGACGGTTGTGAAGACTGAGATAAAGTACCTACCAAGCACCATGCTGGGCTAATTGTAGATAATAAACATTAGCCACTATAAATCTCATTATGATTAATATGCCAAGACATAGACAGTATTTAAAACTCTTGTCTGCATATAGGCGCAGTGGAGGAGGCTTAATAAAAGAGATCTTGATTTTCATTTCAGTATCAAGGTAGACGTGGGGTGTCTTCTCAGATATGCATAGGTTAAGACCTTCCTGTTAAACATTTGGCCCTTTTCTGACACACATGATGACATCCCGTGGTCACTCTCCTCCTCTGGTGAGATATTAGGTGGTGGTTTCATCACACCCCACCCAAGATGGTGGATTATCTGACGGTAACAGAGAAACAGGAAGGTCAGTGGTTTCGAACTGAGCAAAGATGTTACGTGTTTTACAGTAAGTAACTTTATTTTTTCAGTTCCTCGACCAAACACTGAGCAAATTGTGATGTGAAATAATAAGGAAGCCAAGACACATCTCTTGGAAGAGCTGAAAGCCTCCTTGGTATTGGAAGCACATCCTGTCATCCATAGCGTGCTGAATGAGATGACAGCTGAACACAACTCTGTGGTCAGAATAACTGCTCTAGCAGATGGATGGAAGGAGGGAGACACTCACACCTTCCTTGGTGAAGCTGCCATTCTGCGCTAGAATCTCTCGTTCGATGTGACCAAGTTAGGAAATTAATCCAGATTTATTTTATTTTTTTACATTTATAATATCCTATTAAGAGCTTTTTATAAATTTGTTTCACTGGCCACAAAGAAATAAAAGGGCTATGCACAGTCTTTCAGGAAACAGGCAGGGAGCTGAGAAGGGATAAGGTGAGCCTAGGGCCTTGGTGGATGCATTCCCAGTGGAGGGGGCCCTGTAAGAGGAACCAGACAATCTGGTGAGACTCAAATGGCAGAACAATCAGGTCTGTGGTAGCATGGCCCTCAGGCACTGGGCACGCACATCAGTGGAGCTACTTCCATATCTGTGGCCAAGGGTTGAAGAAGGCCTGGCATTCCTGGGGCAGGGGGACACATTCCTGGAAGGGGCATGCCCATTGGAGTTCCTCATCCAGGGGAGATCCCCCTGGGGGACCCATGGGAGGTCTCACACCAGGAAGTACATCTATTATGCCTGGAAGGGGTGTCCCTTGGCCCATAGGTGGGGGAGTATCCCCACGGTCAGGTGGGTACTGGGCAAAGGCCTCAATACTAGCTGGGGCAGCAGCTACAACAGTTCCTCTTCCTTGTGGGGTTATCACCTGTTGGGATGACTCACCAGCCCCACAGGTTAGCCCAGCAAGCCCTGCAAGGTCCTGGGGCATGGGAAAACCAGCTGGGATTCCTCTGCCAGCAGCCCTGCGGATCCCTGGGCCCCCAGTAAACCCCAGCAGCTCCAGTAAATGGCACTCGGGCAATGCCAGTATCTTCGACAGTAGACTGTCATCAAGACAAGGTTCTCATCAGGAAGCAACACCAGACCAAGGACACGCTTCTCTTCTCTTTCTGCTGGTTTTGAGTTCTTTGACATGATCTTCCTGAATTCATCACAATCACATAGGATAGAATTCACACACTTGTCAAATGCCTTGAAGGTGCCAATGAAGACACGACTGTCTTGCAGGATACACCTCATCCTGTAGTCAATGTTCTGCAGCATCTTCCTGCTCTTGCCCACAGTTGTGGTGGCAGTTCCGATGGCTCCAATTCCTTATGAATCCAGACTTAAATAAACAATTACTATGTAAAAGCTAACTTGGCTCATGTATCATAAAACTCCTTGATTTATAGGAAATATGGGGTTTCTAGGAGAGGGAAATGAGACAATTTGTGATATAATGCTTATTATTCATAAGAAATACCACCATGATTTTTTCCTCTGTTTCTAAAAGCATTTTTCTCATAAGGAAATTATAACACCTAAAGGTGTTACTGGTGTTAACATGGTTGCATGTGTGTTCATCATGATGGTGATCCTAACAGTGGGTACCGTTTTTAAGCTTCCAGTTTAGGTCATGAAGACACCTGGGCTTCAATTCAAACTGTGTGATTCTTGAAAAGATACTTATATTCCATCTTCAAGCAGTAAGCTCCGTGAGGGTAGAGGTCTCTTCTATCAATTTTAGAACCACACCCTACGCAGAGCCTAGCACAGTGCCCGATACATGATGAGTGTTCCATCAATGTTGTTGAAATCTTTAATTCAACACTTATTTTCTTCTAATACTCAGGACAACCTTGGAAAACTCAATGTTATTAGCTCTAGTTTGTGCACAATAAAGTTGACCTGCTTGTTTCAAAGCTACAGAGTTATGTGATGGGGTATTACAGAGGTGGGAGAAATTTGTCCCATGATCACATGATCTTGGAGTGTAATATGAGAGAATCAAAGCAAATATTGTTTTTTTTAATTAATTATTTTATTTTATTTTAATTGTTATTCAAGTACAGTTTTCTGTCATTTACTCCCGTCCCAGTCCACCCCCCCAGTGCTCCCCAAAAGCAAATATTGTTTATGTGAAGATTCTGTTTATGCTTCTACAGAGTAGGAGGGAGTAGTGCTGGTGGTCATTTGACTGGAGAAGGAGCTCGAAACCATGTTTATGAGGAAAGGTGGAATCGAGTGGAGATGTTTGGTCTAGAGAAGAGAATGCCTGGGGGACCTAATAGCCATCCTCACATAGCTCAGGGCCGACTCAGAGCAGGAGAGGCTGTCTTGGCCGATGTAGGCCAAGGGGGAAGAACACAGAGCTAGTTTTAGGGAAGCCAGTTTTGGGTTGACATAGGGAAGTATGTTCTAACTCCTGTTACGGATTAAAAGAATAGGCCGCCTTGGAGGTAGTAAATCCCCTGTTGTTGAAGACGTCCAAAGTTGGAGTACATGATCACTTGACAGGGGTATTGTAAAAGGGACAAAGCAGGGAAAGGCACTGGGCTGAGTGAGTGTTTCCTTGATGTCTCCTAAAATCTGTGACTCTGTAATCCTGCGTTAGAAATTTGTAAAGATGGTATTCAGAAAAATAAATGTATTTAAAAGGAGACTGAGCGATAGATTAGGTCAGATTCCATTAGTTTCTAAGGCCCCCTAGGGCAGGATATGTGTCTACGTGAAAGAGCACTGTGTTCCCAGCGCCCATCACTGTGCCTGGCCCCTAGTACGCATCTATTAACATGCTCTAAATGAATCTGCTGGGATCTTGGGAACAGTGGGGGACAAACCTATCATGCTCTGAGCATCAATGCCCCAAGAAGGTATGAAGTGTGATAGGAATGAAAACTGGACCAGATCAACTTTCCTTTTTCCCTTTCCTACGTAGATTATAAGTTTGGTCCATAGGGAACTGTTTCTCCTTATTCGTGTTTTGAATGTTGGACTGACTCACATAGAGTCTTTGCCTTGATGTGCATATTTTCTGTTGACCTCACTAGCTCAGAAGCTGTTTGTGAGTAGACCACTCAGAAGTCAACTCATGGAACGCTGGGATGAGAGGACAGGAAGGGGCCTGAGAGATGCCCTCCTCTACCTGCAGGAGTGATGAGGACATAAATTAACAAGCAGAAAACCATAATCCAACATGGGGAGTCGCCCCCAGAGGCGACACTGGAGAGACCCCAGAGGGAGACCATGATTGTGTCTGGCACTGTGTCTGGCACCTGTCGGGGTCTCAATGCAATATAGCAAATGAAGGAACAATCGAGCAGGTTGGTGTTCAGGAGCAGTATTAGATCCGGGGTCAGGAAGCCTGGATTCTCTTCGGGATATGTCTGTCCCTCACTGCCTGCGTGACCCTTACACATTCCTTATCTTCTCTAGTTGTCATCTGGGGCTACCTGGCATTTAAACAACTGCCCTGTTCGGGGGATAGCTGTCATAGAGGCAGGAGAGCATGATTGTCCTGGTTAGTTGGTAGCAGTGGAAGTTGGTAGCTGCAAGGGCCATTTTAAAGGAGTAGAGTAAGTAGGATTGCATCTATAATAGCTGTGGGATGTGAAGGAGGGGAAGTGGTCAAGGACAACTCTTAGATTTCTGACTTAGGCAGCTAGGTGGATGGCAGCGATGTTTGTTGATACAGAAACGAGCAAGCAGGAGTGGTTTTGAGAGGAAGCTAATGAACCACACCTTGTGCTCTGAGGAGCCCACACGCTCAGAAAGAACCTGGCCCTTTGGCTCTTCCCTACCTCCTTGAGTGGGCATGGGCTCCTTGTATGAGAGGGTAGGTAGTCCTGGTAGCTCAAATGAGACAGAGCCCCCCTGGTTATGCTTCCTAGTGCTGGAATGCTTCAGGGAATGTACAGCTCAGACTTAAATCCCTACCTTCTTCTTTGCTCTTATTACTAAGGCAGTTCTGGGACCCACAAACCTAAAATTATAAAGAAAGAGAAGAGAACCAGGGGAAGCTTCAGGATTACCAGCTGGTTTCCTGCAAGGGTTTTGCTTTGTTTAACGCACTCGCCCACACGCTCCTTGGTTTCCAAAGACCTAACGCAGATTTGACTCTTGTGTCCTATGTCAGTGCTTCCGGGCCTCAGCACTGAACAAATGCAACTAGAAGGATTTTAAAAAATGGAGCTCCCTGAGGACTGGGGGTGGCTGGGAACATCCAGCTGAGTGCCAGACTGAGGGAACAGCAGGACAGAAATCAGTATGAAATGGAGAGAACAGAGCTCCTGTGGGCCCTGAGCTACCACTGATCTCGGCCTCACTGAAGTGCTCCAGGCCCAGGTACAGTGAGCTGACTCCAGCAGAGCCCAGCTGGAGTATAGGAGACAACTGGCATCCTGCCATGGATATCCCATCTTCTGAATATCGCTGCGTAGAGAATAACTTTTATTATATTTTGTTTCTAATTACAAAAACGATACATGCTCATGGCAGAAAATTTTAAAAGTTCAGAAAAGAAAAATAAAGACTGAACCGTAATCCCACTAACCACTTTGGTCATTCGATGCATACTTGCTCAATGCTGACTAGTGGAGGCACAATTTAAGGCCCAGACAGCTCCAAGATTTACGTGGCATTATTATTCCCTTCTAACCAATAAAGGAATTGAGGTTCAGAGAGGCCGAGATTTGCCTGAAAACGCACAGCTAGCAAGTGGTGGAGTCTGGGTTTGAACCTGGTTCTGGATCCCATCTTCTCACAATATTTAACTGTCTTCATCCATGAATAATACCAGAGGTGATTTGGCTTTGTCAAATAATCTCCATTTGCAGATGGGAAATACACCACAGCAAAAAATACGCCACTTCATGATGATGATTCAAAAATGTGTCTTGTCTTGCAGGTCTTGAAACACTTCCTGCAATTTTATAAATTCATCTTTTGCAAAGTGGCGTTTTGATTCTTTGCCCTTTCTGACAACCAAAACAGAAAGCAACTCTTCTTCCATTACAGGGCCTAAGGCTTCCGTCTGCTTCTGCCTAAGACAGCCTGTGGTTAACACTCTGCTGAACCTCTTCCTCCTGCAAGCCCCTCTTTGAAGCAGAACTTTTTATTTCAACCATTTTGACACCATGGAAATCCCATGACCCTCAATATCAACCAATTACTCATAAAAAATGAAAAACTAATGTAACAGCCTGACCCCATTTCTAAGCTTCTAAGCTGCACCATCTCTCCCCACATCTCTGACTCCAGCCCCGTTCTCGAACCCCCCATCTGACCCTCACTTTACCCTGACATAGGGTAAGTTTCTTCTTCCCAGAGTACCTGCTAACTTTTTCATTTTTATTTTGAAGCTCTTTTTTTTTTAGATGCAAACACATTTAGCACTGGTATGTCTTCTTAATGAACTGGCCTTTTATCAATATGAAATAACCTCATTTATGTCTGATAATACTTATTTTTAAAAAAATTGGTATTAAATTTATTGGGGTGACTTTTGGTTAATAAAATTATAGAGGTTTCCAAGTGTATGATTACTTTTAAAAGTTGAAAACTTAATGTTTTATTCTTTAAGAAATGAATTGACTGTGAGTGTCAAAGTATCACTAGTATCAAAATGACCTCAGCAAAACCTCATATACCCAGTACCTGAACCTGATACCCAGCTCTATCCCTAGCCAATCTCTCGCTGACAGCTTTAGACACTTCCTAAAACCTCCTACTCATCCTCCACTATTAACTGACCCTGACTCTTCCCAATAACTCTTCAGTGGTTCTTAATTAAGGGTTGTCATTTAGAGTGGGAACTTTAGAACCAAGATGCTTCTATTCAAACCCCACTTTTACAGCTCCCCATGTAACCTCGGTAAGTTATGTAACTTCCCTGTGCCTCAGTTTCCTTGTTTGTTAAATGGGGAAAATAATAATATATATTTTATAAGGTCATTGTGAGATCAAGTAATTTAATGCTGACGTCTGTGAAGGTCTTAGAACATGACCTGGCATATTGTAAGCACTAGTAAATGTTAGCTATTTAGTAAAAGGACAAACTATTAAGACAAATGGAGTCATATGTTCAACTTGTCACCTCAAGGGCCAGTAGTCAGGACATATTTATTTAAAAATAATTTTAAATGTTAGTGGTTTTCTTATTTTATTTATTGGCATTGCTCAGTAATTTTTAAAATTGCACATGCACAGCAGTTTGCTTAGAATTATATATTGAATAGACTTTTGTGGGCTTGCCTAGAAACCCTAATAACCACTTGTAACACTGTGTGTGTATACGTATCTGTCTATCTGTATGTATACACACACACACACACAAACACATTATTTTTGCACTGATTTTTTGGAGAACAGTTTTTATGTAACATATATTTTATATTTTATATTTTATAAATTGATTTTCCTTTTGCTTATTTTTCATTTCCAAAGTTTGACTGCTAAAGCATGGTCAAGATGTAGCATGGTCTTGAATAGCATGCCAAGGATTTGCATTTTATTCCCCGTGTGATGAGAAGCCATCCACAGCTTTAGAGGAGGAGAGTATCGTAGTCTTCTGGTGGTTTAGGGAGCAGTGAGAAGTTGGTCTGATTAGGAGATCTTGGAGTCAGGAAGACAGTTAAGAGGCTGTTAGAATGACCTAGACTGAGAGCCTCAGTTCAGGTGCCAGACAAGAGGAGATACCTGTGAGAATAATTTGGGAATTAGGATTAGGAGAATTTAAGAAAGGAGTGGTAAGAAGAATGGAGGAGATAATTCTAAAAGCTTTTACTTGTGGTTAATGGGAGGGGTGGTGAAACCATTAAGAAAGGCAACCTTCTCTATTGTTTTCTACACAGAGATGGGATTCAAAGTTTTCAAGTAGAGATAAAGATAGTCTGAAAAGTCAGACTGTAACGCAAGCCTCTTCCTCAACTCAAACAAACCAAAAAAAATCTACTGCACCCAGTAGATTTGACATTTAACCTAAAACTAAATGAAATGGAATGACAGAAAGAAAAAGAAAGACAAAAAGGAAGAAAATGGCAGAACATATAAGGTTGATCATTTTCACTGATGATCCACTTGACAGGGATAATTAAGCACATTAAATGTTACATTGCAGGGAGTGTCAGGCAGATGCTTGCTAACTAAGTTTGTGAAACAATACACTCTTTCATCCCTGCAGATGTGGAAGCTTTCCTCTTCCAACAGAGCAGCCAGAAACTAGTTTGGAAACACCCGAAGAAGGCCACAAAGCACCCCTAACAACATCCTTTCCAAGATGGTCATACTTTCCACCTTCATCCAAGACTCCCAAAGCCTGTGTGTTCAGTGGGCAAAGCGCAAGATGAAGGGACTGCCCTGGTCTGAGACCGCATGGGCACCCAACCATGAGGAAGGGTGTGGCTGAGGCTTGCAGCCCAGAAATGGTGTGCTCTCCACAAAACCACATTCCCTTCCTACCTCCCTCACAAGCACTCCAGCTGGCAGAGGGAGAGTTTTAGAAAATGAGAATGAAGCTTTTCTGTGTTGTGTCTATGGGATCTGTTACCACATTTTTAAAGTCAGAAGTCCAGATGCATGACAAATACAGTTGTACTAATGGCAACAAAGGAACAGGATTTTTTATCCTTATTCAAGTACATGTTTATTGACTCTAGAGAGAGGGGAAGGGAGGGAGAGAGAAGAGGATGTGAGAGAGAAACTCTGATCTGTTGGCTCTGGCATGCCCCTGACTGGGGGACCAAACTGCAACTCAGGCTTGTGCCCTGCCTGGGAATAGAACCCTTGACCTTCTGGTGTATGGGATGATGCTCTGATTCACTGAGCCACACCAGCCAGGGCAGAGACAGAATATTTTTAAAACACTCTGAAAATATCTACAGTATGTGATTGCCATGGTAAAAACACATCATTTGGAATACAGATTCCACAAATATTTATCTGGTGTCCACCAGGGGCCAGGCGCTGCTCTGGGCACTGACAGCAATGTGGTGGACAACACTGGCATGTTACATCGTGGGAATGGGCACCCTCCTGAGAGGTGCACTGAGATTGAAGATCTGGTCCATTAAGTTAAAGATATGATCCAAAAAGAACACGATTGGGTAATTATATTGCAGATTTTTAACTTCTACTTGAATCCCCAAAGTTCAAAAGGACCAATTCAAACCCTGCCTGACGAATCGGTGATAGTCTCCAACCTCCAGTGGGAAATCTCTCTCTCTCTCTTCTCAGCGGCCCTGCACTTCCTATGACCATCTGAAAGCATCATGGCCTTCTATGGTGTGTTACGATTATTCATGTATGTCTTTTTAAACAGTCTTTTGTGTTTATTAAGATAGTTCTTGTCTAGAAAAAAGTGCCCTCTCTTGAATCAACTTAGATGCTTACAAAAATTAAAACCAATACTTACTGAAGTCCATAACCCTATTAAGGCATTTTAGAAAGTGACTTCCAGAACAATGGAAAAATTTCAAGCTCTGCACTGAGAGAAGAGGGTATAAATTATACACTGCTCATTATAAGCTGCTTTGTGGCAAAATGATAGCTTATTTCTAAAGTCTTCTTAGTTCGAATTAATCAAAACCAACAGGTCTGAGCTTCAAGCGATCAAGTTCTATTACGTCTACAGCAACAGGTTTCCATGATGAAAAGTAAATAATAAACGAGGAATCCAAACATTCGGTTTATTACACTAAGGCTGGTAAAGTCATAATATGAAAAAAAAGCTGAAATCAGAAGACTTAAGACATGAAAAATTTGTTAAGTGGGAGGAAGTCATAAAATACAAAAGTGACTATAAGAATTACAAATGTATTTAAATCTCAGACCTGGGAAATGGCCTGGGAACAGGCTTCTAGAGGAGAACAGAAGTGTCTTATATGTTTTGAAAGCAGTGCACCTTTGGTTTATTTTTGGTGGCTGGTGGAACGTGAATAGGAACCACATTGTTGCTTAGAGACATGTCATTTTCAGTTCCGTCTGACATTTGCTTCTGGGGAACAGTGAGATATATCTCTATCAGAATTGTCTAAAAAGCAGCTCCTACATTTGTAGAGACCAGAACTGATGGCTCAATGAATGACAAACCATTCTCTGCAAAACGTCTTGCTTCATCTATGGGAACTGCCCTGAGATGACACAAATCACTCTTACTGCCCCAAAGCATGGTAATAGTCCCTATCAGCATGATATCTCAGTTCTCTGCCATGGTCCTATATTTTCATATCTGAGATGTTTAACAATGTCATAAAACAGCGATTTTCAACTGGTGTGCTGCAAGAATTTTTAAAAACATGCAATACCTGACTACTTAGTCAGGGGCACTGACCTTTTTCCCCTTAGATTGTCCAAAAAATGACAACAGCCAACACAACAATAGCTGTTGGTATGAAGGAATCAAAATTATACCTATTTTTTTTTGGTCAGGCCAAAGATTTTTTTTGGTGTGCCACAGAGTTCTAGTAATTAACTTATATATGCTGTGAGATGAAAAAGGTTGAAAATCACTGTCATAAACCAAAAAGGCGCCTATAGCTCCATGATAGTATGCTGATGTCATAGCTTAGCATCACTCTTGCTCTGCCATGTCCACATCTGTAGGTTTATTCTTTTCTCATCAACCTGGATGTTTTTTTTTTTAATTTAAGACTTCATTGATTTATTTTTAGAGAGAGGGGAAGGGAGAGAGAAAGACAGGGAGAGAAACATTGATGCGTGATTGCTTCTTGCCCTCCCCAAACCAGGGACCTTGCCCGCAACCCAGGCATGTGAACTGACTGGGAATCAAACCGGCAAACTTTTGGCTCACAGGCCTGCACTCAATCCACTGAGCCACACCAGTCAGGGCACAGGCTGGATGCTTCTTTTGCAAACTCTGCTTGAACAATACTGTTGGTTTTGGAATTAAACTTGTTTTGAGTAAATCAAGACTGGAGTTACTCTTTCCTGGTAAGCACAACTTTGAAGAGGTAGTGAACTAATGGGCACAGGTGCCCAGTACTCACTGGGCAGCCCAGGAGTGAGGGGCGAGAGCAGCAGTGGTATAGGTGGAACCAGGGAGGCATCACTGCAGGGGTAACCAGAGCTTCAGCTGCCAAAACGGGAGCGAACCCCTCATATTTAAGTATACGTCTTACCAGCTTTTGTGAACTCCTTTAAAGCCGGCTGCTTTTCCTTATCTCTTCAGATCCCTGTTTTGACCCTATCCTGGTTCTTCTCCCTTTCCCTCCCCCATTCACTAAGCATCCCAAGTTCCTTCCACACAGAACTCCTTGCTTGTCCTGTGTATGTGTCAGGCTCTTTCCAGCCTGCACCTTTGTGTACACAATTTCTTCTGGTGGAACATGCTTTCCTTCTTCCTTTGGAGATCTGTGGCTCTTTTTGGAAGACTTTGTTCAGAAGTTATTTTCTCAGTTAAGCCCTCCTTTCCTCTCCAGGTCATGCCCTCTGGGCCTTGGGCTTTGGGAAACTCCAGCTATCTTTTAGCTCCTTTATCATCCTGGATATTTTTTCACTGTTTTGTGTGTGTGTCCATGTGTGTGTCTATAAGCTCTAGGACAAAGTCTTCACTTTATCTAGCTACATCTTTGGGGCCTTGTACCTTTGCCAGAGGGGGCCTTCAGTGACTATCTTACTTGCCTTCTGAATTACCACGGAGATAGCCGCAGGACTCAGAGGCCCTCCTGTCACACACACCCCCCTCATTTGCCCTTGCTAGAAATTTCCCCCAGTGTTCATTCCTTGGTTGAAGGCATTCAGATTTCTCTTAGAACATAAATGTTACACACTGAATGAAGAACCTAGAGACCTCTGTTCTAGTTCCAACTCATCCTGTAATGAGTTCTCTGACCTTGGCCAACTCATATCCTTTCTCTAGGTCTGGGTATCTCCACTGATAAGGTGAAAGTTGGAATTCAATCCAGATGATATATGTAGATTTTTTTCCTCCAGTGATTTACTTCAGTCAAACGGTAGTGGTTCCCCAGAGAGCTTTGGACACTTAGCCAGAGGTACACAGTGACTGTTTCTGACCATTTAGCATAGAAGTGGGGAAGTGGGGCGAGCTTGCCTATTACTTGCTGACAGGTTTTCAAGTTCCTCTTAGCTCAAACAATCCGCATTTGATGATTCATGCAAGATAACATGTAAAGTCAGTTCAGTTCTGCTCAGGAGGCCTATGTCAAGTGCCGGCTTCATGCTGTGTACTGAGCGGTGCAAAATAGAAAGAAGAATAAACAATGCATGGCTCTTGCCTGTCACAGTCTTTGGGTGATTCGTAGAGGTGGGCGATAAGTATTAGCTCCATTTAGCAGGTAAGAGAAACCGAGACCCCACCAATGAGTGGAGGAACTGGGTCTCAGACTAGTTTGATTTGAAGTGCTTTATGATTTTCTACTCTGCCTCACCACTCTCCATTTAAAAGAGTATTTCCCATGCCTGACACATTACCATAGGCCCAGGATAAACAGTGGATAGTGTTAGAAACTTGGAGGAATGAGTACAAAAGGGAACAGAAGAGTCCAGAAAATAAACTTCCCCTATTATATGAGACTTGGTCTGGGCTTCAGCACAGAAAGCCCTCATCAAGCTACATTTACAGGCAAACGCATTTCTTCACATCACATGTGCCTCAGCTCTAAGATTCTGTACCTTAACATTAATGGGGTTGGGGAGAGATAACAGCCCTTCTGGGAGGAGAGGGTGTGGGATAATGGTTTAAATCAAATCCCACTGATACACATCAGGCCATACCCTTGCGCCACAAAGGTGTCTTACCAAACACCACCTGGGGTCATTTGTCCTATGCACTTGTGAGGTTTGGAGGAGAACTTTAGATCCATGTGGTTTGAAAACGCCGTGATTTTCTAAATAGTGAGGTTTTCTAAGTAAGAGCAGATGGCTCTTTTCTGGGCCATGTGGGTGCATCTTGACGGAGGTGGGGGGTGACCGTAAATCCAGAGTGTGGTCTCTGGACTCCACATGTTCAGATGTCCTTAGTGGTGAGCAGGCTCTGAGAAAAGTGTTTATGTTCCTAGACTCACACAAGGCCAGCAGACATGAAGAAAGGATGCTATGGACTCATAATAAATTTTCCTACTACATGTAATGCACACACTAACAGCATATGCTCCAGTAACACTAGCTAGCAAGGTCATCCTTTCATAACACTGCCAGACCTGGGAAACCAACCAGCCATCAGAAAGACACGAAGGGAGAACCCAAAGCTGGAGAAAAAAAAGATTTAATAAACTGAATGTGATATTTATTTTTGGCTACCATAATTTTAATATAAAATATAGGATGCCAACATGAAAGAAGAACCCCTCCTATTTACATATATGTCTTATCAGCCTTTGTAGACTCCTTCAAAGCCGGCTGCTTTTGCTTCTCTCTTCATTTGCTTATATTAATATAAAATATAGACTGTTGGAGCTGGAAGAGACCGAGTTCACCTTAGCCTACTCTCCCATGGCACGGAAGGGGAAACTAAGAACTAAAAAGGAGCACTGACTTGTCCAAGTTCACATCATTTTCCCTCGTGCATCCTACAAACATTTATAAAGTACCAATCAAGAACAAAGCCTCGTTTTAGTGGAATCTTTCATAAGCTCGAAAGTCTAGCTCAGAAGATAGATACAAATAGAACCAATTCTCATACAGTATAATCAGTGCTGGAAGATGGGTTGGCAATGACTTTTCTATTAAGGGCTGCACAGTAAATATTTTAGGCTCTGCAGGCCATATACTCCCTGTTGCAACTCCTAAACTCTTTGTTGTAGCACAAAATCAACCATAAATAAGATATAAGTAATAAAAGTGGTATGTTCCAGTAAAATTTTATTTACTGACATTGAAATTTAAATTTAATGTTATATTCACATGACATGAAATATTATTCTTCTTTTGATTTTTTCCCCAGCCATTTAACAATGTAAAATTATTACTAACTCACGAGTCTACAAAACCAGGAGGCAGGCTGCATTTAGTCTGCAGGCAGTAGTCTTCAGGCTGACCCTTTTCTTAGTTGAACATAGGTTCCAAATGATTTTTCACCATCCAGGAAAGTATGATGTCGTTGTTGATCAGATACAAGGGGAAAAAAGATTTTATGTTTGTCAGTGTCACTCTGGAAAAGCAGGGCCGCAGAGGTGAGTTCTAGTCCAAGAACAGTCAACGATAAGAGGCCTGAAAGCCCCTAGATCATCCCCATCCCACCTCTATTTCCAAGTAAACATTAAATGCTTCTGTCATCTTAAGCCAACTTTTATTTATTTACTTTTCACATTGCAGAGATTCTCAATTTTGTGCTGTGTAAAATGTAGGTTCCTCTGCAGAATAGCTGGCCCTTTATAAAGTTACCACATAGCCATGTTTAGAGAAAATCAAATGTCTTCATGGGACTCAGTCCCTCTAAGGCTCAAGTAATTTTTGGACAGCATTAGGGTGTCCAAAAGCAAAAGATATATGCTCTTTCGCCTTTCAGGAGAACTCTCTGGGTCTCGGTTTCCTCACCTGTAAAATAGACATCATAATATCACCTACATCACAGGTTTCTGTGAGACTGCATGTGTGACAGAACTCTGTAAACTGTCAAATATATATAAATGATCTTACAACCTTCCACCATTTGTTTCCATCCCTACACTCAACAAGGCCACTTTATCTTTCTGGGTAAAGAAAGCCAGCTCCTTTCCTTATCTCAAAAGCCAGAAGGGTGAGTTCAATGCTTCTAAATTCCCTTCCAATTCTACCACTCTGGCCCCAAGTCTTGTTGAGAAAGGAGTTTTTCACTGTATGGAGAACAGTTTTACATTATGATCAAAGGTGAAGGGCAGGAGCAAAGAGGCCAGATATGGAAATACAACAAAAACAGAAGGGAAACTTAGCCATAGATAAGTAGTAACACCAAAGGCCTTCCTCATTTGGTGTCTGGGATAAAATGTCTGTGTCCTTACAAAGCAAAAAAGCTGTATTCTTTGGCATAGTCTAGACTTGCTTTACCTGATGAGTTAGAGAATCTCATCAACCCTCTTTTCCCTCCTTACCAGAATCAATCAATCAGTGGATGTGTTGATAAGATGATCTATCTAGCAGTTATAACAAGGGGCTTTCTGCCCAGACACTTCAATGTGGCAAACACATTGCTATGTCATGCTTTTCATTTTTTTTTACCTCTGCTGGGAGTGATGGCTTCCGCAAAGCTGACCAAGTCATGTCCCCCACACATTTTTCCCTTCTTTTTCTCATATTCCACTTTCCTAAAGAAGGAGTGTGTAAGTCCATTGAAAGTAGGTTAAATGCCATCTTACCCTCTAAGGAAAGTGACCTTGTTTTGAAGGAGCCAGTGTGGGATAGGAGTGGGCACAGGGCTGGCCTGGCAAGCGGGGGCACGTGAGGCAAGCAGGAAGATTAGAGAAACCTGTTTCTCTCCTTCCTCCACACTCCTGGCTTGAGATATCTAAGGAGGTGGATCCAAACCGGGACCAATCCAAAGGTTGCTTTCTACAAAGGGAATGGATCTTGGTAGGGCTGTCTGGTGAACTCTGCATCTCTGGGGTCGAAGAGGTGGGTCTAGGCCTCTAATAACAGGCAGATAGGAAACCCTATCAATTCTCTTGTGGCCTATATATTGTCGGCCCACAGAGATAAAATGATTTGCAAAAGAATGTACTGTACAGTAGGTCACAATTTCTCACAACCACAGGGGCCTAAGAAACACTTTTCAAGAATCTAGATATTCAGTACATATTATCGAAAACTAGAAATGCCTCAAACGAGTAGCTTGTGTTAGACTTAATTATTTCTGAAATGGAAAACTTACAGTCCTTTGGATATATCCCAAGCTTTCCCATCCCTGTGCATTTATTCCAACTATTCCCTGTACTTTACAGACACTTCCCTATCAAGCATTCTTCCCATCACTGAGTACTGCAGGTCCAAATCCTGCCATGGTTGCATTCCAAGTTCTGACTTCTTTATGAAGAGTACTCTCATTTATTCAGCTCTCGTTACAGTTACATTTTTCTGAGTTTATGATTTGCCTCCCCAATGAGAGAATACGTTCCTTAAGGCTTCAAACTTATCTTTATGTCTCCTCATTTTCAAAATGATGCCTGGTTCAGGTCCTTCAACAAAGTAGGCATTTAAAAAATCTGTTGATTATTTGTTTAGCCAGAACACAATATCCATGATCCTCTTCTATAAATGGAAGGTTTGCACTATTTGAAGTCTGAACCACAAAAAAATTGTTAAAAATTTCAATTTAAAACGAACAATAGACTTCTAGAAAATTTCCTGAGTTCAGCACATTCCAACTGAGTTTTGTACCTTCTGCATATTTATCCAAGCAGCTGACTAATTTGAATTCAAGTTTTGAATAATAAGCCCAAGGCATGGCAAGGTCTTCAGTCACCAAGGAAGATTCAAGTATATTCAGAATATGTGGTTTCCAAAGGAGAAGTATGGACAAATGTTTTGAAAAGGATTTCAACAAGAGGGACTGAACTAAAATGTTTGCCTGAACAAATATTATTTATCCAGCAAATGAAGCCATTACATGCCTTGTCCTCATCCTGGTTCATGAACTCATTGCTGTAACTCTTTATTGCCCCCAAATAATTAAGAGGAAGGGGGAGGTAAAATGTAAGAATGAATGTGCTATGGACTGAATGTTTGCATCTTCCCAAAACTCTTATGTTGAAATTCTAATCTCCAGTGTGATGGTATTAGGAGGTAGGGCCATGGGGAGATAGATAATTAGGTAATGAGGGCAGAACTTTCACGAACAAGATTAGTGTCCATAAAAGCAGAGACCAGCCACTCTTCCTGTCAATGGCATGATAATGAGAAAGGACAAATAGAGAAGTAGTTAACAATAATTAGAGGCACAGGAGCACATGGTCTCTCTGGGGTGAAAGGTTGGAGAAGGGAGTCTGTACAATGGAAAACAGAAGATATTTGACTCGGGTTACAAATAATATGACATAGCATAAAATCTCAAGCCTGTGAGTTTAAGACCTTATTGGGGGATATTCACATGCAAACTGGATATCCACATGCAAAAGAATGGGATTGGACACTTATTACACCACATAAATCAATTCAAAATTGACTGACTTAAATGTAAGACCTGAAACCATAAAATTCCTAGAAGAAAAAAAAAAGGAACAGAATAGACTTCCCAAAGGAAATATAAAAATGACCAACAGATAATTAAAAGGTACTCAACATCACTAATCATCAGGGAAATGCAAATCAAAACCATAATGGGATATCACTTCATGCTTGCTAGGATGGCTGTTATCACAAAAATTAAAGATGATTAATGTCGGTGAGGATGTGAAGAAAAAAGGGACCCTGGTATGCTGTTGGTAAGAATGTAAATTAGTACATAAATTAGTCATTTTGGAAATCTAAATGAAGGTTCCTTCAAAAATTAAGACTAGCATATGATCCAAGAGTCCTGCTTCTGGGGATATCCAAAAGGTATGAGTATATCCAAAGGAATGGAAATCCGGATCTCAAAAAGGTATCTGTGTGCCCATCTTCACTGCAGTGTTATTCACAACAGCCAGGGTACGGAAGTAACCTTGGTGTCCACTGATGGGTGAATAGATAAAGAAATGGTGATATGTACATTCAATGGAATATTATTCAGCCTTAAAAAAGGAAATCCTTATGGAAAGGGACAACTACTTTCATATGCTAAAGTATTTCTGGGAAAAAGGAATTTAGGTATAAAATGATCATCTTATTATTTTTCAAAAAGGTATATTTTAATAGTCTTATAATGTATGTGCAGCTTGTGACCAGAATTTGAAAGTTGTTAGTGTCATATCAAAGATACTTTAGCCTGGCTGGTATGGCTCAGTGGTTTGAGTGCGAGCCTATGGACCAAGAGGCTGTGGGTCTGGTTCCCCATCACGTGCCTGAGTTTCGGGTCAGGTCCCCAGTTGGGGGCATATGAGAAGCAACCAGCCCGTGTTTCTCTTGCACATAGATGTCTCTCATTCTCTTTCTCCCTCCCTTCCCTTCTCTCTAAAATAAATAAATAAATAAATAAAATCAATTTAAAATGTTTTAAATTATACCACTACCGGATGTATCATTCTAGTTTATTTTGCCCAGCTAATGAATAGCAACAGATGTCAATTAGCATAATAATGGTATCTTCATATTCACTATATTAACCAAAATCTAACACAAGTTAAAAACCATATCATACTTACCCAATTTATCTATTAATTTCAAATTATGTACTTATAAAAATAACTTATAATTGCATCAGGAACCTGAAAAAATTAAGAAAAAGAAGAGGCCAAGAGCTAACTAGCTCTCTTTCTGCCATCTGCACACCAGGGAGCAGGCTCGCCAGACACCAGATCAAGGTGGCTTGATTTTAAATCTCTTAGCCTGTTGAGCTGAGAATAAATTTCTGTTGTTTCAGACACCCAGTCCATGGTGTTCTGTTACAGCTTCCCAAAAGGACCAAGACAGAATGTTGGTACTGAGTGTGGCCATGGTACTTTATAGACACAATCTCAGTCTGGTCAGCAGCCCTATGAGAAAGATAAATACACCTGTCTTACAGATGATGAAACTGTCTGAGAAATCCAAATAGATGAGAAAAATGGACTGAGGTACTTCTGGCCAAGATGGAAGCATAGGTGGAAATACTGTGCCTCCTCGCACAATCAAGATTAAGGACAACAAATATTTACAAACAATAACACAACCAGAACACAGAAAATTGAACTATGGAAGTCTGACAACCATTCAACCAGACCAGTAAGAGGGGTGGAGTCGGCAGAGAGGGAACGCAGCAGGAAAAGGCAGTGGCTGGCACACCCGGGAGCACCAGGAACATAGGTGGCATGGAGCTTGCAGACCCCAGATGCAGTGAGGAGATGAGCAGAGCACGCAGAGTAGTTGGCTGACCACAGACACACATTCTCGTGCAGATAAACTAGTCAAGAGCAGGCAGTGAGATGGACCGCACAGCCCAGGGCCCCAGCGATGGGAAATAAAGCCTAAAAACACCGATTGAAAAGGTGCCAGCAGAGGCTTCCAGCCTCACAGGAGAGGTCGTTGGGGAGACCTGCAGGGTCCTGGAGCATGCATAGGCCCACCCACCTGGGAACCAGCGCCAGGGGGGCCCAGTTTGCTTGTGGAAGGCAGCAGAGGGGACACAAATCCGAGAAAGCTCAAAACAGGCGCCATTGTTCCCTCTCTGACCCCGCCCCCACAGACAGCATCACAACTCAGCAACTAGGCTGCCCTAACCTAGTAAACACCTAAGCCTCTGCCACCCATACAAAACAGGCACCACCTGACCAAAAATGACTCAAACAGAAGAACAGCTCAGAGCCCTAGAGCCAATACTTTTAAATGACCAAGAGATAGCCAACCTATCAGATGCGCAGTTCAAAACACTGGTGATCAGGATGCTCACAGAATTGGTTGATTTTGGTCGCAAATTAGATGAACAAATGAAGGCGTTCATAAGTGAAATGATGGAAAATACACAGGGAACCAGTAGTGATGGAAAAAAAAACTGGGACTCAAATCAATGGAGTGGACCAGAAGGAAGAAAGAAACAACCAAACAGAAAAGAATGAAGAAACAAGAATTCAAAAATAGGAGGACAGGCTTAGGAACCTCCAGAACATCTTTAAATGTTCCAACATCTGAATTATAGGAGTACCAGAGGGGAAGAGGAAGAGCAACAAGTGGAAAACTTATATGAATGAATAATAAAGAAGAACTTCCCCAATCTGGCAAACAAAATTGACTTCCAGGAAGTCCTGGAAGCTCAGAGAACCCCAAAGAAGGTGGACCCAAGGAAGAACACACCAAGGCACATCATAATTACATTAGCCAAGATTAAAATGAAGGAGAGAATTCTAGAAGCAGCAAGAGAAAAGGGGATGGTTACCTACAAAGGAGTTCCCATCAGACTGTCAGCTGGTTTCTCAAAAGAGACCTCACAGGCAAGAAGGAGCTGGAAAGAAGTATTCCAAGTCATGAAAGGCAAGGACCTACATCCAAGATTACTCTATCCAGCAAAGCTCTCATTTAGAATGGAAGGGCAGATAAAGCACTTCTCAGATAAGGTCAAGTTCAAGGAGTTCATCATCACCAAGCCCTTATTATATGAAATGTTAAAGGGACTTACCTAAGAAAAAGAAGATTAAGAATATGAACAGTGAAAGGACAGCAAACTCACAGTTATTAACATCCACACCTAAAACAAAAGCAGACTAAGAGGTCACCTAAAACAGGAGCGGAGCCACAGAAATGGAGGTCACACGGAAGGTTAGCAACAGAGGAGTGGGGAGGGGTGGCAAGAAGGTACAGAGAATAAGTAGCATAGACGGTGGGGAGTAAATAGACAGGGAGAGGACAAGAGTAGTGTGGGAAATGTAGAGGCTAAAGAACTTATGACACATGGACATGAACTAAAGGAGGGGAGTGTGGGTGGGAGGGGGTGTGCAGGGTGGAGGGGAATGAAGGTGAGGAAATGGGACAACTGTAATGGCATAATCAATAAAATATATTAAAAAATGGACTGAGGTATAAAAAATTTTTTTACCGAAATGCATTGTGTATAATGAAACAAAGCAAAACACTGGACCAGGTGATAGGAGATGTGGTTCCCACTGTGTCGTGAACCACCTAAGTGTCTGACCTCAGTCAAGTCACTCCATCTCAAAATTGTAAATTCAGATTGTGAGTACTGAAAAATGCAAGTTGAAGATCACTTATCCCTACCCAATTTCTTCCCCTTCCAGAAGAGAAATTAGAGGCCCAGATGAAGCCACCTCCCTCTCTATAGTCACACAAGAGTAGGATTCGGGTTTATCAAATCCATCTAAGGTTCCTTCCACTGGGTTGTGTCTCTCCTCCCTGGGCCTTTGTGTCTTCATTTATAAAGGAAACCTCCAAGACTTTAGTGTATTGTCTTAGTCAGTTTGGGCTGTTACAAGAGAATATCATAGACTGGGTGGCTTAAACAACAAATATTTATTTCTCACAGTTCTGAAAGCAAGAAGTCCAAGAACAGGGTCCCTGCAGATCAGGTGTCTGGTGAGAGAACTCTTCCCGGTCACAGATAGCTGTTTCCTTCTTGTATTTAGATAGATAGATAGATAGATAGATAGATAGATAGATAGATAGATAGATAGAGAAATTATCTCTCTTGTGTTTCTTCTTATAAGAACACTCATTTCAAAAGGTGGGAAACTGTAACTGAACAACAATAAATTTTTTAAAAGGCACTCATTTCAATTTTGAGGTCTTCACCCTCAGGACCAAAGTACCTCCCAAAGGCCCCACTTCCTAATAGTATCACATTAAGGATTAGGATTTCAATATAGGAATTTTACAGAAACACAAACATTTAGTCCATAACATGTGTGCTCCATTTGATTATTGCATGCAAATGCAGAGGATTTTATTATGATTGTTTGGTGCATAACTGTAAAAAGTGAGAGGTCTTAGAGATACTAGAGAGAAAAATCATACAGCCTCTGAGCCTGTGTGTGTATGAGAGGGAGGGAAAAGGAAGAGAGAGAGAGAGAGGAGAGAGAGAGAGGAAAAATGGAAATGTGCCCTAGAGTGAAACCTGTTCTTAGAGTTGTCTCCAATTCTAGTAATATACCTGGGTTTTTGTTCTTTATAACCAAAGCAAAAGCAAAACAAGAAAAGAAAAACCTAACTAGAAAATAAAGAAAAACATCTTTATCTAAATGAACTCTTTCCAGAGCATGATATTAGTGAATATGTGTAGAAACACCCAAATGCCAGTATCCTGAGAAAAGTTACATAATTCACACCCCCACACCTCCACACACACAAAGAGCATTTATACCCTGGGTCTCTCCTCAGACTTTCAGTCTTGCTCCTCCACCAAAATAACTATTATTAATGTAAAAAGGCTAAAAACTGCCAGCGTATGAGCTTTGGCTCAGTGAGGCGATGGTGGAACGTGTAAAAGGCTTTACATTATTCATATAAAAAGGCTAAAACTGCCTTTTTTATGTGACATTTGGCTCAGCGAGGCGATGGAGGAACAGCCCTCATTTCCCTCTCACTGCATTTGGCATACGTGTGCTTCCTGCAGGTCTGTTTCTTGGCCTGGACCATCAGGTCAGCGTTTTGTTTAACAACTGCTGGGCTTTCACTGAAATACCTTTCTGCTTGGAGGAATGAGACTTGCCTATGTCACCTTAGAGGTTAATATATTATGCCACAACGGAGCATAGCTAGAAGGGTATAAATAGGATTTTCCAAACCGTTTTCCTCAGAACTCCAACCCTGGGAGATGTTATGCGTGGAAAAGACCAAGGTCAAATAAGCTGCGGAAACTCCACCTTCTGCATTGCCTCTTACAGTCATTAACGCTCATGAGCATGGTAAAATTCTCCTGTGTTGGCTCCTCCTCTGTACCAGATTTCTAAATTTGAAGTGCCCCAGGCCTTGGCCTCAGCTTCTCTCTACATTCTCCCTAGTGATCTCACCCAGCTCTGTGACTTTGAATGTCATTTGTAGTCCAATGATTTCCCAATTTATATCTCAAACCCTTCTCCCAAGCTCCAGACTCATGGATGTACAAGATCTGTCTATACGGTAGCACCTCGTATATGTGTAATGTGTTCCTTGAATTTAACGTGGACAAATCAATCTCTTGATTTCCCTCACTTTTTTAAGCCTTTGCTTCCCTAGTCTATCCCAGCTCAGTTGACATGACTGCTGTGTAATTAATTGCTCAGACCGAGAAGCTAGAAGTCATTACTGTCTTCTCTCGGGCCCCTGTTTCCCACAGTAACGCATCAGGAAGTCCCGTTGTTTCTAGTCCTCCAAACCGTGTGGACACCGTCCACGTCTCTATCACATTGACAACCCCATCATCATCTCTCAGATGAAGTACTGCAGGAGCCTCCTAACTGGTTTCCACTTGTAATCTTGGCCTCTAAATGACACTCTCTACCCAATAGCCAAGGAGATTTTTTTTCAAATTGTAAATTAGATTGTGCCAAGGCTTAAAACCCTTCAAATTGCTTTGCATTGCACCAACAATCAAATCTTACTTCTTACCCAGGCCTCTAAGATCATACCTCATCACATGCAATTTCCCCCTCAATTTCTCTTTCTCCAACATGCCAAGATTTTTCTTGCCAAGTCTGTGGATTCATTGTTGTCTCTGCTTCTTGGTTTTTCCCACCTCCAGTTTTCCCCATAATATCACCTCTTAAGGTCTTCATAGTTCTTACCATTATTTGAAATCTTACTCATTTGCTTGTTCAGTTTTTTTTGTAAACCACAACCAGAAAGTAAATTCTGTTAAGGCAGGGCAGGGAATTTATCTGTCTTGTTCACTTGTCACCAGGGTTTTCTCAGTACCTAGAGCAGTTCCTGGCACATAACAGGTGCTCAATAAATGTTAGCAGTATGAAAAGATTTAAGAATTATGCAGTGGAGAAAACTGTGAAACTTAGTTGAACCCAATATTCTTCAAATTTATTTGACCACAGAACCAACCTGCCATTGTAAAGAATATTCATTATCCCAGAGATCCTCTCCTATCATGTACTTTGCTTTATGCTAGTTTAACATCAGTGTTGAGAAGAGCTCATGTTTAAAACCCTGTGGATCTTCAATACCAAAACTTGAATATCTCTTGTAAGCAGGTATTTTGGCAGGTATTTGGGAGTCTGAGATATTCTTATTGCGAGAATGATAGTTTTAAAAGTAATTTAATTGGTATTTTTTTTCTTTGAGGTATGGGCTCAAAAAAAAATCAAGGTAGCAGCTCAATAGTACAGGGTTCAGGAACACATCAGGCATTGGGGGCGGGAGAGAAGCAACTCGGACAGGATACAGTGAAATTAAGGGATGTGGCTGAGTAAGGGTAAATGAGACCGAGGCCCGAGGAAGCTCTCCTACTTCCAATGGAATTTTTAGAAACAGAAACCTGCAGTTGGAAAGTTGGCTATTTTTATACCATGTATGTTTTCTGTAATTATTTCTTTTCTGTTTTCCCTCATGTTTAGTAAAGCTGTCTTAAAAATACCAGCCTGTCTCTGTTATGCCAAGGGAAAACATTTGTGTCCACAATGAAATTTTTAAAGGGGAACCACACGGCCTTGGGTGAGGCATGAACAGGTGATGTGGTGAGTGTGAGAGTCTGAAAAACAGAAACCCAAAGTAAAGATGAAAGTCAAGCCACAGAGTCAGGGGATGTTATTCATCCCCTTCCAGCCTGGAGACGCTTTTTCAAAAGCCTGGTTTGGTTCAGTGCTGATATGTTTAAATTTTGGACGGTTTTGTGCTAAGTCCTACGTAGACAAGGCTGATTCTTTACAGAGCCACACATATACAATATTAAGCTATAAAAGACAGTTGATAAAGGAATTGTTTAGTTCAGCGATTTTCAACCAGTGTGCTACAAGAATTTTTAAAACATACAGTAGCTGACTATTTAGTCAGGGGCAGTGACCTCATTTCCATTAGTTTGTCAACTAAAAAATGATGACAGGCAACACAACAATAGCCATCCACTGGGAATGCATCAAAATATGCCTATTTTTTTGTCAGATTGGCAAAAAATATATCTTTTGGTGTGCTGCAGAATTTTAACAACTAGTGTATGCGTGCCATGAAATGAAAAAGGTTGGAAATCTCTGGTCTAGATGCATGAAAAACCCCAGATGAAATGAGATGAGGAGCACTTGAGAAAGTCCTCAGTCATTTGAAATGTGCGCAAAGAACACCTGAGAAGCTTTGTGCACACAGCACAGAGCTCTGGTTCGGGCCTCACAGTCTCCCAGTTCATGACTACACAAAGACTGGCAGCTGAATTTTGTATTTGGGGGCAGGCTCTTGCTTTATTCTTGGACAGACCAATGGGGGAGCGTTCTCGGTCATCTTTATTAGGGGAATTGGGTGTTTAGTAAGATAAAGAGCTGGCTCTGTGGCAGATAGGTTGCAATCCTGAGGGGGGACTTATGTTATTTGTGGTTTTTCTTTTTTAGGTAGGACCTGGTGTTGGGAAGTATATCGGTCAGGGTTCTCCAGAGAAACAGAACCAACAGTGTGTTTGGGTGCATGGGTGCCAACATGCTGCAGTCAACGCTCCAGTCCGAGTCTAAAAGCTGGGAGCTGCTCTAGAACTAGGAAGAGCTGACGTTCCCACTTTAGGCCTGTCAGGCAGCAGTACTCTCTCTCACTCAGGGGAGAGTTAGCCTTGCGTTCTGTTCAGGTCTTCAAATGATTGGGTGAGGCCCACCCACATATGGACCACAATCTGCTTTACAAAGTCTACTGATTTGAATGTTAACCTCATGCAAAACATCTTCATGGAGACACTCAGAATAATGTCTGGCCAAAATCTGGGCACCCTGTAGCCTAGTCCAGTTGACACATAAACCGTACCATCACAGGGAGTAAAAGATGTGCATAACCGGATTTCTACCCAGGGTGGTGAGTTGGCCCCAGAAACGTGGTGGAAGCTTGGACATAAGAAGGGAGAGAATCAGTCCCTGTACCAGGCTTAGGCAGTGGATTCCATGACAATGACACTTGAGATTCAGTTTGTTTCTCTTTTCTATTCTGCATTGTCCATGTGTTATCTTTAAGCCTTAGTGTTATGGGTTGAATAATGTCCCCCTAAAAAATATATGTTGAATCTTAACATCTAATATCTTAGAATGTCACTTTATTGGAAGATAGGGTCTTTGCGGAGCAATCAAGTTAAAATGAGACCATTAGGGTGGGCCCTAATCCAATACGATTGGTGGCCTTGTAAGAGGGGCAATTTGCACCCGGAGATTATGCATAAAGGGAAGACAATGTCAAGAGACAGGGGAAGCATTTAACAATCTACAAGTCAAAGGGAAAACCCTGGAAAGATCCTTCCCTCATAGCTCTCAAAAAGAATAACCCTGTTCTTGATTTCAGACTTCTAGCTCCCAGAAATTTTAGGCAATTTTTTGGTGTTTAAGCCACTCCATTTGTGGTACTTTGTTATGGCAGCCCTAGGATAACGCATAATAGCCTAACTACACTCGGAAGAACAAAGGAAGGAGTTGATGCACAGGCAGGTATGAAGCTTTAGGGTGAGGGGAGCAGCAGCATGGAGGACAGGCAAGGGATGGCAAAGAGGGAAGAGACCTGGTTGGGTGGGCAGTGGTCCAGGGAGAATTTCAAATGAGATGTTAAGGATGATAGTACTTTGTATACAAAAAAATGCTATGCATGGGGGTAGCTATCATCATGACCATTGACAATATCATCACCGAAAAAAGTTTACTGGGCTACCTTCTGGAAAAACTATGGACACAACTAGTTCATAGTGGTCATTCCTGTGTTTGATTAGCTGAGAAGCATTAATAGAGTTTATATTAACTTTTTAAATGTTAAAAATTAAAATGTCTGTGTTAACATTGACAGTGCTGAAAAGTAAAAGGTACATATTAACTTTGACAATGTTAAAAAGTAAAGGGATAATCTTTGACTACATCTACTTTAACACTGAGGCACAAACATCTTGACAGAGGATGTATGGGAGCCATAGCGACTGCAGCCTCGTGCCTCGCAAATACATCTTTGCCTTAATGATACCACACAGCATGTTAGCACAGTTTCCTGAGGTCCCCCTTCCACCAAAATGTTGCCCTAGGCATAGATGAAGGGGCCATAAGGCCATAGGAGTGGAAAAAAGGAAGGGTGATTAGAAGGAAGAAATGACAGAAGGGAGGAAGGGAGAAAAGGAGGGATAAAGGGAGAGACATAGGACCTTTTCGTACCCCAGAGCCAAGTTCCAATCCACTTGAAATAACCAGATCTGGTTTCAGGTAATACTGGATATTTCTAAAGTAGATCTTTGGGATATTTTTGATGAATGTTGTGGTTAAATTATTCATATGGAGTAAAAGTATTATTTAACAGGAATATGCAAAAAATTAATGCTTCTTTAATGTCTTCTTTTAATGGTTTACTTTAAAAGTCTTTGAAGTACCATCGAATTTCAGAAAATGTAATGAAGATTGCTTGGAGGTCTAGGAACTAGGTAAAAGGGAGAGAAATCTGATGACAGTATCCTGACATCTTTAAAACTGAGTAAAACCAATATGTGACAACAGATATTCCTTTATTCTTCCATTTTAAAGAGTTACTATTATTCATTCTCCTTGCCTAACTCCTTATTAATTATAATTTTAGGGCTATGTGCATGACTCAAATTCTATTACATATCAAATGACTTCCCACATATCTAAGTTTGGAATCTGTCTCTTTTAATAGACAGAAATTACTCTCCCACAGAAAAGTGATACAGTAACAATGTTCAGACAGTCAAAATGAATGTCACTGCCCTTCTTCCTTATTGAAGAATAACTTTTGATGCTTCCAGTTCCAGGTACAGCTAGGAATGAAAATGATAATGCATAACGGGCAATAGGTTTCCTGGGGCAGGGGGTGGGAGGATGGATTGAGTATCCATCTACCTTAGGGATCTGTTAGTATATGTACAAGACAAGTACTTGACGTGGTTTCTAAGAAAAAGTTTGATTGATCTTTCCTGACTTGGGATGGTCCATATATAGACTATTTAGAGACTATATTAATGTCTCTAAATATTCTGCAAGAGTCTGATATCCACTGTACTCTGAAGTCATTTTTGTAAAGAAGGCCTAAATGGAATAAATGGCTGTGGCAATGACTTTGGGAGGGTCTGAACCAATTCTGATGTAATGTATCTTCCAGGAAAATCCAAGGACTTTTGGGGGTGCTTGTTTCTGGTTCCAGTGCAAATCATGACAATCTTGGGTAGACTTAATACAAGTGGGCATGATTACGCAGTGCTGTTGCACATCATTAGTGGGAGTAAATGCCTCTGCCTGAACTCTGCCAACTCTGTTTCTAGCCAGACATCCATTAGTAAACATCGCAGTCTTAAAACATTGGTTGGCTTCTGTGGCTGGCTTGTCTGCATAATGGAAACGAGGTCCAGATTTTTAGAAGTATCGACATGGGCAAGCACTGAAACGCTGTTCTCTAAGAGATGAAAGTTAGAAACTTGGGGTATCCAGAGTAGAATTTTGGATAAAGTTCTGTTCAATTCCTTAATTGAAAATGTAAAATACTTTTTGTTTTGTGATAATTTCGATTAAGTAGGTGACACCCTCGTTTTAACTTTGCCTTGCTTAATTGTCATTTGACTTCTTCATAGAGATCAGCATAAATTGAAAAATCTTTCTTCAACCTGAGTAGTTGATCATTCCAAGTGGGTATTTTTTAAAAGTTGAGAAGGTTTAGTTAGAATGCACATTACAAATAATTGTAATATCTTATATATTTAGCATACACTTCGCAGTTTAAGAACATGCCCCCCAACCCCCGTGTTCTCTTTTCTGATCCTCGACAGCCCTCTAAGGTACAAGGGAAAGGCAAATATCTACCTTTCACAAGTGAAAAAATAGCTCGGAGAGATGAAAAACTTGCCCGAAGTCACAAGTAAATGAGTATTCTTTCAAGATCAACCTGAAGGTCAAGAAAGTTATTTCTTAGTATCCCTGTTGAGGAAGAGAAACTGCCAGTTAGATGGAAAGGTTCCAACTCTGTAACCTGCAGACAAGTCCTTTGACTTTATCTGGCTCTGGCTCTGGCTCCCCAGGTTTGCTAGAACCTTGCGATAATTTATCTAGACTGAAGAGTGTTTAGCCTTAAAAGACTTACTTTCCACAAACAGATAGTAAGAAATCACAAAATTTTATCGGAAGACCAATCTGATAAGAAGTTTTCGAGGCTATTTCGTAAAGAGGTGGTACTTGATATGGTTACAAAAATAAAGGGCATTGCCCCCTTACATGAGGCACAGCAAATAAACGAGGTGGGTCAATTGCAGAGGTCAGCTTAGAAGCGTCGGCACACTTGGTAGACATTCGTGAATAATCAGATGCTGAACTTGCCGAGCCTCCTTCCCTGGAAGAACCCTGTGAACCTCCACATGTTCTCTTTTCCAGTCATCACAGCAGCACCCCCGCTCCACCCAGAGCTGCCTACACAGGAATTATCATACTATGTTTCCCGTGGAAAAGAGGGTTCAGAGACCAATGGACGGATCCAAGGTCACTTAGTGAGTCATCAGGAGAGACTATCCCCTGCGTAATTTCTCCTCAATGATTTGATTGTCACAAGTAAGTGACTTGCCTGAGGTAGTCAAAGGAAAGTATTCAGGGAATGAGAAAATATTTGGAAACATTGATGGCATGCTTATTAAATATGCAGGTAACTAGGTCCGCGTGCTCATCCTCGCTCTGTCTCTAACTGATTATGAGATTTTGACAAGTTTCTTAACTAGACTGGGCCTCAATATCCTTGGAGAAATGAAATAGTTGAACTAGATCAGGTGTTTTCAAATGTTCCTCTTCTTTTCTAAAAAAGGTCTTAATATTTTAAACACTTATTTAAAGTACATTGTAATGCTATGAATTTAACTGATAAAAGGTGAGCTGCCTAAAATCTGAACCTTCTTCTTGGTTCTTCCCACCTCCTGCTGGATTGGGAAGAGTCAAAACCCACAGTATTGGGTAATATGAAAGCTCCATCATGTTCTAAAATTCAGTGTTTTTATCATTGGAAACAACGAGATTTTTAATCTGCTACCTGTTCACACCCCCTACAACACTTAATAAAAGAGTCAGGGGAGCTGGGTGTGGATTCTGGCTCCACCAACCAATTATCTCTGTCACTTCAATCGAGTCGATTTACCTCTCTAAGTCTCTGGTTCCTCATCCGTAAAATGGAGACAGTAGCTCTTCCCAGGTACCACTACTTTGTACACTGTAAAAGACTGAATAATGTAGTGTTATTAGTATTACTTCTGTGCACAACACCCTTCCATGGGGAGGTCGGTCGCTTTATCCTCAGAACGACATGGAGTACCAACATGGGTTAAGCTGCTCTTTGGCAAGCCTGTCTAAGTGTAGAGGTGGTATCTATCATATTTGGGCTCATCTTTCCTGTGAGCTAGAAGCCCAAATCAGTAGCAAAGGTGTGCACTATCAATAGAGCAAATAATTAAATCAACGAGGGACCATTGTTAAGTTTAACGGGAAAAATTATCCCCATAATCTGGCCTAGATAGTAATGACCCCACTATATTTCCTCTCCACACAAAGCTATGACCCAATAGTTACTGCCATTAACTGAATGCTCACTATAGGGTAGACACCATTTTTACCTGAGTTATTTCATTCAGTCTTCACAAGAACCCTTTGCAATGGTGTTATCCCTATTTTATAGTGAAAAATAACCAGTCAAATAGAGAAGCATTCCTATTTTGTAGCTTAGAAAGGCTAAGTGATTTGCTCAGGTTTGTACTGTAGGCAAGTGACAGAGCCTGAACTCAGAATTAAAAACTCTGAACTGGTCAGCTCTGCAGCTCCCAGTTGGAAGAAAAGTTTCGCCTCACTCAGCATGAGGACAACGGACCTCCATTCCTCTTTAGCTTTGCAGTGCCCTAGTCAGCTCCATCTCTCCACTTTTATTTCTTCCTCTATCCAAAAGTGCTTCATTTATCTTCATCAAACTCAGAGGTGGAAAGCTTGTCCTCTATAGCATGTTTTCTGTGTGGGCGTTAGGGAATGGAGTCACACCTCTTCCCTCGGGGAGTTAGTCCTATAACTAAATCATCTCTGTCAGGAAGATTTTCCTCTTACACTTATCCTCCTCTTCAGTTTTGCATTTTACCCACTTTTCTCTGTGGGCTGCACACTTCAGCTCTTCAGAATACATTGCCTAAGCCTGCCCAGGCTCTCAGCAGTGGTGTTGCTGAGCTGTCTCTTCCCCTCATGCAATGGCAGAGTAGCTTTCTTATTAGCACCTGACAGATGCTTTCCCCAGAGGACAGAGGCAGAGGTGAGCTGCAGGGGAATGCTCGAAAAGAAAATGAGGAGGAGGTTTAGTGAATGCCAGGTTTGAAACTTGCTCAGTCAGCAACCCTTGGACCCAGCTGGGCTTGGACACCACATAGGTAGCCCCTCCACTGGTAACAGAAGCATTATTGTACATCTAGGCATAGTTCCATTAGGAAGCTACACTGGGCCCTAAACTTGGTGCCAGGAATCACAGAAATAAATGGAGTGTACCATCACAAGGAAGACCGTGTGGTGCAATGGAAAGCATGTCAGTTTTGGGATTTGAAAAATCTAGTTTTGTCATTGCTCTACTTTTTACACAGCTATGTGGCATTGGAAAATCATGTAGCCCCCTGATCTTCAGCTTGCTCATTTGTTAAATGGGGAAACAATACCTATGTAAATTCCTTCTATGAGGATTATAGACAGTGGCCTGGCACATGGTAGGTACTTAATCAATGAGAGCTCTTATTTTTCAAAGCCCTAATTCTAGACCACTTGCCCTAACCACTTCCTTATAAATTTGTATCCTACTTGGAGTCTAGGCAACTGTTCTTACCTCTTATTCTTCCATTTTCACTGTGCTACAACCCAGCTTAGAGCATTCTGATATTCTCAATTCACCTCCAGCATCAGCAGTTCCACACAATTCACCACTGCCCACACAGCAGAACTCAGATATTAGCTGTCAGAACCAAATCAACATTGTTTGCTTTTCAATTTTCACTTCGGTCTGAACCTCACCATTGGCATGCTGAAAGGAATATAGATACTATTTGCCCAGTTTGTCATCAGTTCTACATGTTGACAATTTCTCAGTTGTACCATGTGCACAGGTATTAGCAACAGTATCTTAATATGCAAACAGGACCCAACTTGAACAAAATAGTTCATTAAAATACTCTTTCCAAATGAATGCATGCAACCATTCTCAACCAAAAGGAAACTACTCTCTTAGGCAAGTGAAATTTAGTCACTAACAAATATTTATTGAGAGTCACATGTACATAATACCTTGCATGTGCTGGGATATACTGGTTGCCATGGTAGATCTGAGGTCAGTGAAACAAATTCCTCCTCTCATGGATTTTACATTGTAGTGGGAAACACGCAATAGACAACTAAATGTGTAAATAAAAATTAATTTGAGAAAATGACACTTGCCATGAATAAAACAGTGATATAACAGTAACTAGGCTATTCTATTTATTCATGTACATTTATTTTACCTTAGTTTAAAAAATCAAAGTAATAGATGCACATAATTTTTAAAAATCAAATTCCAAAATAAATTTAATGAATAGAGAGAGGAGAGGTGGGAAGGCTTCTCTGAGGAGCTAATAACTGAGCTAATTACTGAGGAGATAGCAATATGAAGGCTTGGGTAAAATCATATCAGGCAGAGGGAACAGTAACCCAAAAGCATTGAGTACAAGGAGCTTGGTATACAGGTTCAGAGAACAGAAGAAAAGAACAATGTGTTTGGGGTGAATTGAACAAAAGGCTGAGAGGTAGGGGTTGAGACTGTAGAGGTAGGCAGAGGCCAGATCATGTAGTATTTTATAAGGTATGGTAAGACAATTGGATATGCTTTAAATATAGGGGAAGGCCATAGATGGGGTTGAAATAAGAAGGAAGAGATATGGACCGATTTGTGTTTTTAAAGGAATATTGAAGAGCAAGAGTGAAAGAACTTAGGAGGCTTTTATAGCTGTCCAGATGAGCAATGGTGGGGGCTTTGGAGTAGGATGGTAAGAGTAATGATGGTGAATTCAGGATTTATTTTAGAAGAATTTTTTCAGAATTTCCAAAAATTTGTTGATAAATTAGATTTTGAGAGTGAGCTAAAGCAGAACCTAGAACCAGTCCTATGTTTGGACTTAAACTCCTGTGCATAGGGTGGTACCATTTACTGAGATAGGCAAGACTGAAGGTAGAGCATGTTTTGGGGAATTGGTTTTCGTTTGGTTATATTATGTATGATAGACCTATGAGGTAGTCAGATGGGGATGTCTAAAATGCCAATTTGCTTGGCTATTAGAAGATGCTTCCATTCTTCCTTTCATAGCACACAACCCACTGGTTGGCTGGGTTACAGATTTACAAGAAAAGGGGCACACACCCGTGCCAGTCCAGATGCCTTTGTAATCATTTGCAATTTTTCCTAAGAGTCTATTTAGGACTTCAGGGGAGCTTGGGGGGATTCCTTGGACACCTATACTACATTCTAAGACACATCTGAATATCTGTGGTTGGTGGAGGAAGTAGTTTTCCAGAACAGAGTTCTATTTGGCCAAAAGAAACTTTTTTTCCAACTACATTTTCCACTTGGCATATAGATAGACTATGGCATGGCATGAAGATAGAGTACAATCCAGTTGGAACATGTTTCTTAGATAGAGATATGCCAAAGAGCAAATGTTTTATTTTCCTTCCCCTTCAGATTCTGGTTCATGGCTTCATAGCTTTTAGAAATGGGGGGATCTCATAGAACAATGAGTTTGTCCTCTGATCTTGGGCATCAAGGCAGCGAACACCTGGGGGAATCTTACCACTTTCCCTCACAGAGTTCTCAGTCTTGGAGCGCAGGAGCTTTTCTTCAGCATTCTTAACTTTAAAAATTCAGGTCTTCACACTTGTTTTCAGTTAAAATATTAAGTGTAAATGAAAAAAATTCAATATACAAAAAAACCCTCTAATAAATAGGGTGCTTCCTTATGTGCAAGTTGTGCTTTGACAAGCGAAAACCACCCTATTTCCCCCCATGTTTAAATATTTCCCCTGTGATATTATTTTGCTTTTCTAACACAAAGTTCTTAGATTAATTTCTAGCCTATTATAGCTACATAAGAAGGATTGGAATTAACATGGGTTTTTTGCTGCTTTATAGCCTGGTCCTTTCAGCCTATCAGACTCATTTACAATGGCCTTCTCATTATACTGACTCATTCCCTTAACTGTCCTCTTACTGGTTCTATTGCTTCTGGGTGGAAGCTTCCCAGAGCTAAGTTTATTACCAAATAGTGGTCTCTCCTAAGCTGTAAATCCCACCCCCATCTCCAGTCCCCCACTAGTCTATTTCCAAGACCACTTCTCCTGACTGCAAAGCAAATTATGACACATTGATACAAAGAAACAGAGGAAGTAGGATATTTTGAAAGCCAAGGAAGCAGCCACATCCCATAACAAACTGAAAAATAATCACCATTGTCTACATTCAGACCAAACACAAATTAAAAGTGAAGGGGCACAACTTTCAACAACAACTTGCTGAAGTATGAGTTCTGTTCAGAAGCTATCCAGTCATGTAAGATGAAAAATAGAGACATTTATTGAAGAAGATATAAGATACATTGCATGCAAGACAATGATGCCTCAGTTTCCTTCAAAGTAGGCACCTTGGGACCTCACACAGTTCTCCCAGTTGCCATCAGCTGCCCCGTCTTATTTTCCTGAATCTCATCAACTGTGAAATCTCTTCCCTTTCAAAGGTGATTTTTGTTTTGGGAAAAGCCAGAAGTTCCAGGGTGACAAATCTGGGCTTTAGGGGGGCTGAGTCATCTGGGTGATTTGATGTTTTGCAAAAAAACTCTGCATGAGACGAGATGCATGAGCAGGTGAATTGTCGTGATGAAGCTGCCAATCACCAGTTGCCCATTGCTGTGGCCTTCTGAATCATCTGAATAGTTTCCATGGAGGAATGTTCAAGCTTAATGCAAAATTTGATGCAGATTTGTTGCTCTACTTGCTCAGTCATTTTGAATCCAATGGCCACACAGTACACATGCTCACTCAACAGTGTCTACTGCCCCCACTGACTAGTACAGTGAAGTCATCATTGTTCACACATGCACATTCCAATCCACTCTCCTTGGCTGCCAGGTTACATAGAAGTCACGCAAACCGTTCTCATTATATTAACAATGGCTGGACTTTTTCTGGACAGACCTTGTATTCCACCGTTTCCTGTCATAGCCTATCTTTCCCATTTCTGCACTGAAGGACTGGGGGTTCTGTTTGCTGGATCTTTCAAAGTAACACTAGAGCCTGTGTTCTGCACAAAAACTAGTTCAACTCAGCTTGTGTTCTCTGAAAAAGTTCAACCGAGGTCAATTATTTCTTTCATTTGTATAAGACAAACTGATTCTTACAGCTAGGCTTTCTTATCAAGAGACTTTGAAGAATCTCTCTTCTCCAGATCATTAAGGCAGAACAAATGTTGGTGGTACAGACTGTGCATTTCTTTTGTCTTAGTTCTTTCAGTCAAAATTAAGAAGTGCACCCACCAGAACAAAATGCTCTCCTTAGAGTTTAAATTGTCAACTTCAGAGCAATAATATACTAGATCTCTTCAAGCATCATGATTGATTTACTTTTTCTCCTACTTCCTCAACCAAAAGGGTCTCTACATTTCCTAACAAAATAACATCTACCACAACACTAATATAGAAATCCACTACAGTCTTCAATCTATCTTGTGACTATCTATTCCCTTTGGTTTCCCCCTGGGGCTTCTACTTGATCCTTTTCTTATTAACAGTTTTACATTTCTTTATTTTGTATTTTTATTTATTTATTTTTGAGATAGACATCAATTTGTTGTTCCACTTACTTATGCTTTAATTGGTTGGTTCTTGTATGTGCCCTGATCGGGTATCAAACCCACAACCTGAACGTATTGGGATGTCACTCTAACCAACTGAGCTATCTGACCAGGGCAACAATTTTACATTTCCACTGAAAAATTTAAAGATAGATTTCACTTTTTAACTTACTATGTATAAATACCAATAACTTCTTGAAAAGCTGCAGTGCACTTACTAAAATTCTTTTTCCTTCCTCTCATCCTCTCTCTCTTTCTCTTCTTTTCTGACACGCAAGATTTGGCAATGTGTAGAAGAAAATTGAGACCGATTGGCATGGCCTTTGGAGACAGGTAGACCTGCTTTTGTGGGATTGGGCTCATTATTCAACCTCTCAGAGTTGTTATTCAACCTTTCAGAGTTTGATTCCTTGAATGGTAACACACTCTCTATCTTATGGAATGTTGTAAAGACCAAAAGAGGCGTGGGAAGCCTTGAGCCCAGTGCCTGACAGATTGATTATACAGGTAAAGTTTGTATATTCCAAGTTCCCATGGGGTATAGGAGTTGGATACCATTCACAGGAACTACTGTTTCCTGGATTTCCTGATAATAAGAATTCCTAAATGGCATTGGTTAAAGTTACAATATTCCTGGTCTCATCCCAGGCCTGATGAATCAAAAATTCCAAGGTTTGAGAACAAAGAAACTGTATTTTTAATAAACATTCCTTGTAATTCATATAATCAGAAAACCTGTAGGAACACTGATATAGACTATAAATTCTGTTATATTCTGCAATTATAAGCAAGATTGAAAATAAAAGGACATTGCTTTAATAATTCAATTTTTTAATGTGTGGAGCTGTATTAGGCTCTAATTAAGTTATACAGTTGAGTACTTTAACTGAAATTTACATGAAATATTTCAACTTTTAGTTTATGTGTTTTCTGTAGGTTCCACAAAACAGCCAAACTTTATTCTCATTACTAATAAAAATGATATCATTTTTGGCTTTAACTGATCTAGTATCAGCACAATAAGAGCCAAGAACACCGTAAAGCACTTTGGTAATGTACAGCATCACAAAAATGTTTATTATAATAATTATTAACTATTACTGCTATAAAAATGGTCTACACCTACAAGACTTGACTTGTGAGTTAACCAGCTAGCTCCATTTTAATATGCTCTCAGCAAATTTCTCTATGCACCATATAGACAAAGCTTGAAATGTTATTAGACATAAAACAACACAAACAACACTTTTTGCTTGAACCCAAATTACTTTTTTCCTTCCTTCTTTCTTTTTTGCTTTCATTTCTGTCAGCCTCTCTAGCAAAATTCACACTTTAGGTTATGTTTTGCAGTGTGTTTTGATACCTTTGTATTTTTAAGTATTTGGCATCCAGATATACCTTTAACTTTTCATTCCAACATGACACTGTGGATGTTGATTATTCTCTCCTCGTGTTGTATGTGGCAGAGACCCAGAGGAGTGTAAAAATAAGGAAAGGAAAGGATGGGAGAATTGTTGAATAGATCAATGTAACAACAGCAGCAATTCCTTCTGAATGAATGACTATCCAACAAGGAGCATTTACTGAGCTCCTACTAGAAGCCAGCTACCATTCTAACTCCTGAACATAGCTACTAACTGCTCTGTTGGCTCACTGGTCTTGATTTTGTCTCTCAGTCTTATGATTAGCTAGAGACATAGCAATTGGTGGTGACTGGTAGATGTTTTTCTGTTAAAAAGAATGAGGCTGTTCTTGGTTGCCCAGGGCCACAGCTACCGCATGGTGGTTGGTGCTCTATCATCAGAACTGCCTATGAGTCTTCCATTTTATGTCTGTGCCCGTCTTGTATCAAGGCAACAATAATAACAACAAAAAATGCTGATGGTTTATTTTGCTCTCATCCTTTATGCTTATAGTTAGTGTGAGATGAACATGCCTTAAAACTATTAAGCTATAGGCATTAGGCACTATCTAGATTCTAGATTATATTATCAGGTACTTGTTCATAAGTTGCTTTCATATGATTCTTTAGTTGTTTCCTATTAAAATGATCTTTTAAAAAATTTAGCCAGTACCCTTCTACAATTTTTTCTTATAACATAGTGCCTAAAATAAAACTATACATATGGAAGGTACTCACATGTTAGTTGGAATAAATAACTGTAAAAAAACACATTACTTCACTAACTTCAATATAGGATCTTGCTGGTGACCATTTCCCCTCATTTGAACTGAGTAAATGATATTAATAAAAAATTTCCATGAGTTTTTTGAAAGTTGGAAACTACCAGACATAGGAAAGTCTAAACATGGTCACTAGCAATGGTTAATTATACTGCCAATGAGTTGGATTGGGGTATTTTTTTTCTCATTCCAGAAATTAGAAAAACAGAAAGTGAGAGTTTGCAATAAAGAATTTTGCTTTTATGTTACTTTTACTTTTACAGTACAATTATTCTATTTAACTGTAATGCATATGTTTATATGTTTCTTGAATTTATTTTTTCTTTTTCATTATTTCAAAAAAGATTTCATTTGTTTTTCAGAGAGAGTGGAAGGAAGGGAGAAAAAGAGGGAGAGAAACATCAATCGGTTGCCTCTCATACACACCCCAACCAGGGACTGAACCCAAAACCCAGGCATGTGTCCTGACCAGGAATCAAACCAGGGAACTTTTGCTTCACAGGACAATACCCAACCAACTGAGACACACCTGTCAGGGCTCTTTTTCATTATTTACATCTTGGTGTGTAGTCTTCTCAGCTTGTTTCTATGCATCTGTACATCTCTTCCATAAAAATGAGTATACACTTATATCGTGTTGTGATTGACTAAAAGCATAATATCTCTTTTTATAAAGATGCTCATTTTTCAATGAATGATTGGCTGGTGAGGGCAAGAGGTAGAAATGGGGGGCAATATCTACAGAGAGATAACGTATGATCAGGGACTTGGGAACATTCTTCAGTTTCATAAGTAATATGTCTGCTTTTGATTTTGATTTAAATTTATTCTAGGGTATAGATCATATCCTTTATATCAGTACTTCTCAGAATTTAGAATACTTCATAATTATCTGAGAAGTTTGTTTAAAAAGTGTAGAAAATCTCCAGCCTAACTCTCAGAGGCTCTGATTTGATAGATAATCAGGCATTTGTCAGTTAGTACTAACCAGCACTTCCTTTTACTTCCCATTTTCATCCTAATTTCTCTTTAGAAGATTCTACCTTTGTGCCCAGTGTTAGGAAGGGTAACCTGACCAGGGCCTTAGGCCCTATCATTTGGAGACTATTTCTCAGAACTTTCCATCTAGAGCAGAGATGCAATGACCAGGTTAGAATTGGGGATAGTTATAATGTCATTCCTGTACCATGATTTCTTTTGTGGTTCCTCTAAAGCTTTCTTGGTTCTAATCTCTGGTCAATTCTGTGAATCCTTGATATCCTCTCAGTCAGTTCCTTGTTTGTCTAAGGTAGCCCAAGTTGGTTTCTGTTGCTTGTAACAGGGAATTGAAACCAATGTAGAAGATCTATAGTAGTGAGATAGAGGAACATGTATTTTTAGCAAGTTCTCCAGATGGTTCTGATGCAGGTGGGTTCTCAAACTACACTTTGAGAAATATTTGATTTAGCACATGGTATCATAGTATTCATGTAGAAGACACTCAATAAATGCTTACTGGATAAATGGATGGATAGTTGATGGATTCCTTGTAAAGTAGCCTGGCCTCAGATCTACTAATTTTAGACTTTGTCAAATAAATGTAGGGATACTAATGTTGTTCCCTAAAGTTTTCTTGTTAGGTGTATGTGCTGTTTTTACTTCACTGTAGTTTAAAACCATGCATTTTAAATCACTTTAGAAAAGTCACAAATAGGCAGGAATTGATAAGAAAGAATTCATGTTAGAATTTTAAAAACTATTTTACCAATTATGCTGTTACTGTTGTCCCACTTTCCCCCCATTGCCTTTCACCTGGTACCCCCATTCCCTCTAGCAATCCTCCCTTAGTTCATGTCCATGGGTCATGCATGGAAGTTCTTTGGCTACTCCATTTCCTATACTGTTCTTAACTCTATTCTTTGTCCTTGTCTATTCTATGCCTACCAATTTGTACTTTTTAATCCCTGCACCTTTGTCCCCATTCTCCCTTTTCTCTCCTCCAACTGATAACTTTCCAAATGGTCTCCATAGCTATAATTCTGTTCTGCTCTGTTTCCTTCGTTTGTTTTTTAGATTCAATTGTTGATAGTTGTGAATTTATTGCCATTTTAATGTTCATAGTTTTGGTCTTCTTCTTTTTCTTAAATAAGTCCTTTTAACATTTCATATAATGATGGCTTGTGATGATGAATTCACTTATCTTTACTTGTCTGGGAAGCACTTTATCTGCCCTTCAATTCTAAATAATAACTGCTGGATAGCATAATCTAAGATGTAAGGTCTTGTTTTTCACCACTTGGAATACTTCTTGCTAGTCACATCTAGCCTGCAAAGTTTCTTTTGAGAAATCAGCTGACAATCTTATGGGAACTCTTTTGCAGGTAACTATCTGCTTTTCTCTTGCTGCTTTTAAGATTCTCTCTTTATCTTTAACCTTTGGCATTTTAATTATGACGTGTCTTGCTGCCATCCTCTTTGGGTTCATCTTGTTTGGAACTCTGTGCTTCCTGGGTTTGTATGTCTGTTTCCTTCACCAAATTAGGGAAATTTTCTTTCATTATTTTTTCAAATGAATTTTCAATTTCTCATTCTTTCTCCTCTCCTTCCAGCACCTCTATGATTCAAATGCTGGTACGTTTAATGTTGTCCCAGAGGCTCCTTAACCTATCCTTGTTTTCTTTTTTTTTAAGTTTTATTCTTTTTTCTTCTTGCTATTCTGATTGAATGTTTTTTTTTCTTCCTTATGTTCCAAATCATTGATTTCATTCTTGGCTCCATCACTCCACTGTTGGTTCCCTGTAAATTTTTCTTTATTTCACTTAATGTAATCTTCATTTCTGTCTGGGTCTTCCTTTACACTGTTGAAATACTCACTGAGTTCCTTGAGCATCCTAATAACCAGTGTTTTGAACTCTGCATCTGATAGATTGCTTATCTCTATTTTATTTAGCTGTTTTTCTGGAGTTTTGTTCTGTTCTTTCATTTGGGCCATATTTCTTTGTCTCCTTATTTTGGCGGCCCTGCGTTTGTTTCTTTGTATTATGTAGAGCTGCTTTGACTCCCTGTCTTAGTAGAACGTCCTATTGTAGAAAAGTGTGCTAGTAAATTGGATAGGACAGAGTGTTATGTAATCGCCAGGGTGGGGCAACCCATGTAGACTAGGTTGATAGAGTCTCTGAGATGGTGTCATTGCTCTGTGGCTCTGTGTGGGGGAGAGCATAGAAAGGGGGCAATGCTGCTGCCTGGCTTCTGGAGTTTTGTCTGGGAAGAAGCTCTCCTCTGGCACTTGCCCCAGTGCCAGACAATTCAGTTTTGCCCCATATGCCACTGGTGCCCTTCCAGCTGCTGTTTCAATGCTAAAGCCAAGGGGAGCGGTGAGTCTGTAAGTCCTAAGAGGAGACTCCTGAAAATCCCACAGTTTCTTCCACTGCCCCAACCTCCACTGGCTTCTACAGCTAGAAGTTATGGGAACTTCTTTTCCTGGCAGTGGAACCCTGGGCTGGGTGGTCTGGTATGGGGCTTGAATCCCTCATTCCTAAAGTATCCCTCCCAATTTTTATCCACCACACATCAGTGTGGGACTACCTGTTCCACATCTCCAGCTCTCTGTGCTTCCTTATGCATCTCCACATCGCTGGCCCTCCTACTCCTCTGGATTAATGTGACTTCTTTAATTCCTTGGTTGTCAGAGGTCCATATAGCTCAATTTTCTGAAGATCCTAGGCGATATTTGTTTTATAGTCTGGTTGTAATTTTTTGCTGTGCTTGTGCAAGGAGGCAAGCCATGTTTACCTATGCCTCCAACTTGACTAGAGGTGTCTCATTGTAGAATCTTACCAATAATGATGAAATGCAATTTTATAGGTGTGGCCATACATTTTAGTTTGGCCTTTGTTTTTGGTTTTCTTTCTGGATTGATGGCATGGATCTTTGAAATCTTGCATATTTTTTCAGTATTTTATATACCAAAGAAAAATAATAAACCCATAAAGATAGCTAATTAAAATCACATTTTCTTGGTTGAGTAGGTTAAAAAGTATGCCAGTAGCTAATGGGATTTTTTCTAACTTTGACCTTGATAGTGACTTCGAAAGTTGGAGCAAAGGCCACTCTTTGATTAGTTTTCATGATTTCATCAATCTTCTAAGGTGTACTTAGAAGTATTAGTAGATATATGTAAGAATATTCTTTCATGTGAGGATAGAGACTTCTTTATTACTCATACATCCTCAAGAAATGTGGATAAGTACCTCTGTACCTCAAGGACCTTGACTTAGTTGACATTAGTGTATCTTTAGAGCAGCTTGGCTCTGTACTAGCAATTTCTCAAGCTTTTCAATTTGAGAGGTAGTATGACATTGGCCAAGAACTTGGATACAGAATTTGAGTCCTGGTTCTGCAACAAGCAATCTACAATCGTGAATTTATTTGTCTGTTTTCTCCCACTACTTGGATAGGGATCATGTTTATTTGCTTCCTTATCCTTACCACCTGGCACATACTTAGTACTCAGCTAATGTTTACTTAATGAAGTCTGAATGATTTCTAACCTTGAGCAATTCACGGTCTTTCTGGATTTCGGATTTGTCACTTGTAAAATAGACTGGTTATTTTCTAACACTATTTCTAGCTCTGACAATTCTGTGATTACACGATCTGTGTACCCTGAGACCAACTTCCCTAAAAATCTCTCTTGTTTGGGGCATTGAGAAATGGCATTGCATTACTTGCTTTGTTGTAAGTGGCTTCCTCATCTCTGAGTCATTCTTACTGAAAACAGTTTCGAAGAGCCTGCAGTATTGCTGTGTATTTCATGGAGAACAACTTGGAGAATTGCCCATTCAATATTTACTTTCATAGTTTGGGGCAGAGTTCTCTGCTCCATGAAGACTGCTGAGATATTTCCCATAGCTTCTTAAAGACATATTTCATCTCAAGAGATTTGGTGCTTACCTTATTAGATAAACTTGACTACCTTTCAGCAGATTTGTTGGTCAGCTAACAAGAATTCAGATGCCAAGCTATCTATCCATCTGACATGCTACAGCTTTTCTTTACCCCTTTATAGTAGAGAGAGTTTTACTCGAAGAATCATAGAAACATAAGGGTTGGAATCATAACACCAACATTTTCGAAGGTTAGAGTGGGAAGGATCTGATGTTTATTGTGACTGCCTAAGTGGGGTTTGGGGGGGATGGTCTAATTAGGCAGGTGTTTGAGTTATGCTCATTCATTACAGCTTCGACCATCTCGAGAGCAAACCTGCTTTGGTCAATTTTACATGATGACCTTCCAATTAAGTTTATTTAAATTTTTTTTCTGATGTTAAATAAAATTTTGAGTTACCAGTTTAGTCCAACTTGTCATTTATAGATAAAGGTGCTCAGAGGATAATGGATTTGCTCTTAAAGGGTCACTGAAAGATCTAGACTGACTCTTAATTTTCAAAAACATTGTCACAAGTAGATCAGAAGGTATAGGTGGAAAACCCAGCAGTTAGGAGAAAGCTTAATTTTGTAATTTACAAAGCACTAATACATGTGTATCATTTGATCTTCACAACAGACTTATAAAGCAAGCAGAACAGATATTATCAATCCCAATTTCCAGATGAGGTAATTGACACTGGGCAAGGTCAAATGGCATGTACAAGGCCAAAAATGTTAGAGCCTAGCCTAGGGCTCAAGTCTTCAGACTTTGAACACAGTGCTTTTAGCATTACACCACATGGCAGACTAAAGAAAACACACAACAAATAAATGTGTCAACATATCTTAGAGACAGGAGTCGGTAGTGGGGAGAGGACTAGCACGCATTCCGGTGCCTGAGGATATGATTAGGCAGTTGTGTGTGTTTCCCCAATGTCATCTTATGCTGCTATTGCTCACGGTCTGAATCATCCACATTGTTCCCATTTGGGGAACATTTGAGCGTACTTTTCCATGTGCTATCTTAGCAATATCAATTTGCTAATTATGAAGATAAAATTACCTTATTAGATCATAAGGAAACCTGCCTCTTGGTATTGTCAGACTTTTGTTGCTGCTGGCTAAAAACCTTTTGGTGTTTCTTAGAAGAATTCACCTAGTCAAAATGCTTAATGTAAACTTAGGTATGCTTTCCTACAGGTTAAAGTCTATCTTTCTCTTTCATTTTCTTTTCTCCTCCTATTCTCTACTCTCATCTACCTCACTAATAAGTATTCACTATTGAAAATGTGAAATGTCTTTTCAAGGGTAAAAAGAAAATTTGAAAAGAAATGAATTTATAATCTTATAACATAGGACTCAATACATAATAAATTGAAACATTTTAGAGATTAAATTGTGAAAATGAGGGAGCATTTGAAAAGAAAAACTAGGATTTCTGGGAAAACAACAGTGTATTACTTTTAAATATAATGTATAAATCAGTTTGAAGTTTGAGGACAAGTCACATTTGATGAGTTTACTTTCTCAGTACTTTAGGAAAGGTTTCTAGGGCCCTCAAAGTCATAAAAATTAAGGAACTGTGTGGAATGCAGGGAAATAATTTAAACTAATTTCACTGTACAGAAAACCCAGAATATTTAGTCCATCTTAGAGGAACATGGTATATTTTTGAAAAATCACTACTGTATTCATAAGCTAGGGTTAATTGACTAGTTTATTCTTCTTGAAGAAGTTGTTTAGGTATCCTCGGTTGTGACGGGTAGGACAAAAATAGGATCATATTTGGGGGAAGAGGAATAGAAAAAGCCAATAATCATGCTCCTCCATTTTTACTTTGACTAGCTCCTTCTCTTTACTTTGCCCAAGTGAGAACAATATATGAAAACTGTATTATTTTTAAAGATATTCTACTTATTTATTTTCAGAGAGAGGGGAAGGAAGGGAGAAAGAGAGAGAGAGAAACATCGATGTTTGAGAGATACGTCAATTGGTAGCCTCTCGCATGCCCCAAACTGGGGACATGGCCCACAACCCAGGCATGTGCCCTGAAGAGGAATCAAACCAGCAATCTTTTGGTTTGCAGGTGGCACTCAATCCACTGAGCCATACCAGTCAGGGCTGAGAACTTTAATAGGTCCTTATGTATCTTTGGCATTGGGTATAGATGAGAAAGATGGAAAGGTGCCCAAAACAGTGGCTAAAATATAATATAAATTAATTTCTGTTTTATGTAAATAGAGTCTGAAAGTAAGGCAGTCCAAGGTTGGTAAGGCAGATCCATAATCATCAAGGACACAGACCCTTCTTTGCCTTGTTGCCTCACTAGTCTGTGCATATGACTTCTACCCAGTAGCCCAGGATCATTGCTGGGGCTTCAGCCACTAAGTTTTATTTTCAGCCCAAATGAAGGAGTTAGAGATGAAGGTTGCATGATCCCTAATGAATCTTCCAGGAAATCCCAAAGGACAAGTCTGCTAACATTTCATTGATTAGAATTAGTCACATAGATTTATCTAACTGCAAAGGCAGCTTTTTTTCCCCCTCTCTTTTTGAGTGGCTATAACCCCAGGTAAAATCAAGGCTCTATCTATTACCAAGCAAGGATAGGGGAGTGGATATTTGGGATTGTGATTGACATGTCTTTTTCCACCACCATTTTGGTTAGCAGTTGCCAACCACTTGGGCTTATGCTGCAGGAGTTTGCTTAAAATCCTTTTATTTCCCCAATCTGGACTAAAGCATAAGTAAATACCTGCTGCTTCTGGTCCAGTAGAAGAGATGTGAACCTGAAGGGGTTTATTTTTTTCCCTACAACTTGCTAGGTAATATGTCTTAAGATGTTCGGTACTAGATGAGGTTGCTCCTTGTGGAACTCCAAAAGAAGTGAAACTGAGAATAAAATTCTATGGTATCATCACTGTATCCCTAAATAAACAAATCTAAATTTGTTTGGAATGGAATATGGGCCAAATAACCATATTCTAAACTTGCACAGACCTGTGTACCATGAGATTTTTCTGCGGAAAAAAAAGCTCCATGCAGTTCAAATCTGAACAAGGCAAAAGTCTTCAAACATCCTGTAATTTGTTTTTTAGCAAGGATCTTGGGAATAGTAGTGAAAGCCAGAAATAATTTGAATAAACTCAATCTTCATTTCAAAAAGATTCATGGGAGAATCAGGGTCCATATGCCATTGTTTAAAATGTCAAAGCAAGAGCTAAGGGTATAGAGATGACTAGCCTTAAAATATTGGTAATCATATAAAATTTCTTATATGAAGTAGAGAGAGTACTATAAATGTCTCAATAAATCTATTTTAGACTGTCAATTCACAAAAGATTATGTTCTTAATTTTCCTAACCTGTTAATGGCTTCAGATTAATCATCACATTTACTGAGTGTTTATTTTGTTCCAGGCATTGCACTAAGAGCTGGATAAAATAATGTCTACCCTCACGGAGCTTGAAGCTTGGTGATGACAGTTACTTATACATTTCATTCTTATAAATAACAGTACCATTATTATCTGTGATCTCAGAGCTATGAAGTTAGGGTTGAGAAATGTGGATTGCTTAACCAAAAAGAGAGTAAAAGGAGTATAGGCTTAGAACTCAGAAAACCTTCAGACGACGTTCAACCTGTGCTCTTAAGCAGATTATTGAACC